>CBVK0103690200.1:0-19324 GCA_900067695.1 Picea abies
GTATCCCTTCATTTGCTGGATAATAATAAAGGAAGGACCTGGAAATTTATTTGGTGGACATATCCCACACTGGGTGAACCACGTATATATGTGTCTCTATTGTATTTTGCATCTTCTGTGTTTTATTTCTGCATTTGTTTTATTTTATTGCTCCACGTTCCTGTTTTTCTAACACATATAGGAGCTAGCGGCATCCAAAGAATTAACCCAATGAAATGGATTAGTCAACAACCCTAATTCCTTAACCACAAATAGAAAACCATTGAAAAAAACCATGTGCCAAAAAACTACCTAACAATGGACACAAAAATTGAGGCAACACAAAAAAAGAGGAAAACATTCGACACATTGTCCAAGGCAAAAACACTTTCTTGGGGGTTTTTCCCCCGAACCCCCATGCAGGGGGGATATCTCCCCCCTACGACCACCCTCAAACCCCCCCGCATGCCCGACACAACATAGAAGACACTATGACTAGTCGTGCAAAGAATATAATACATACCCAATATGCTCCCACTTGTTATTTTCTTTGCATATAGGGGGTTACATGGTTAGATAGTCAACAATCCAGGGAAGCAATGCCCATATATCCTCTACACCATGAGACCTTCTTAGTGCTCATGTATTTTGATAATTAATATGAAACATTCTTCAAAGTGTCCACATTCGTCACAACACTTTATTTTCTTCAAACATGTCTCTCACAAAGTGATATTGCATATCAATATGCTTTGTCTTTGAATGATAAGTCGAGTTATTTGCCAAAAAAATGAACCATGATTGTCACAATCTATCCTTACAACCTGTTGTACGAAACCAATACCTGAACACAATATTTGTAACCATAATAATTCCTTACTTGCATGAGTGGCTGACATGTATTCAACTTCTGTAGTTGAAAGTGCCACTACAACTTGTCTTTTGCTCATCCAATTGATTGCTTATCCAAATAAGTTAAACACATACCCTCTCGTAGATATTCTATGATATAGATCTCCAATCTAGTATGCATCCACAAATCCATGTATGTCCAACACTTTGTCCAATCATGGCCTTCCTTGCTAGCACAATCCATAGTTAGTAGTGCCACACAAATACCTAAAAACCCTTTTTACTGTTGTCTAATGCTCCTTCTCTGTTTTTGACATATACCTACTCAAAACTCCCACTGCATGTGAAATGTACGATCTATTATATACCATTGCATACATCAAACTCCCAACTGCACTCACATATGGAACATGACACATGTACTCCTCCTCTTCCCGTGTCTTGGGACACTGATCCACATATAACTTTACACCAACAGGAATAGGGACCTTGACCGGTTTACATTCCTACATATTAAACCTTTGCAATATTGTCTCAACATATTTTCTTTGATTTCACCAGAGTTTCCTCTTTTTTCGATCTCTTTTAATTTCCATGCCAAAAATGAAATTGGAAGCACCAAGATCATTCATGTCAAATTTAGAGGACAACTGAGTTTTCACATCCTGGATAATCTCCTTGTTGTTTCCTATCAACAACATGTCATCCACATACAAGACCAAATAAATCAAATGACCACCAATTAATTTAAGATACAAAAAATGATCCTCTTTGCTTCTTGTGAAGCCAAGTCCCAACATATAAGTATCAAATTTTTGATACCACATCCTTGGTGATTGTTTTAAACCACACAGGGACTTTTTCAACTTGCATACCAACTCCTTCTTTCCCTTCATAGCAAATCCTTATGGTTGCTTCATATAGATTTCTTCTTCCAGATCCCCATGTAGGAATTATTTCTTCACATCCATCTGTTCTACTTAAAAATCAAATGCAACAACAACAGATAACATAAATCTTATATAATTTAACTTGGCAACAAGAGAAAAAATATCACCAAAATCAATTCCCTCAACCTGGGAATAACCCTTTGCTACTAACCGAGCTTTGTATTTCTCCACTTTTCCTTCTGCATTCAGCTTCTTTTTAAATACCCATTTGCTACCAATGGGATTTTTTCTAGTCAACAACTCCACTAGCTCCCAAGCCTCATTCTTATCCAAGTCTTCCATTTCTTCATCCATGGCCTTTTTCTAGAGCTTTCCAACCTATGAATACACTGCCTCCTTGACGGTTCTAGGATCATCATCGGTAATAGAAAAAGAAAAATTTGAATGGAAATAATATGGAGTATACCTTTCTGGTAGCCTTGTTTCTCAAACTGATCTCCTCAATACTAGAGTATGAGGATATTCTTCTTCTGATTCTTGTTCTTCTGTAGAGTCTAATTCATCATCCTTCAAATCAAACTCTATTTTCTTTGGTTCTTCCTTACTTGGTAGGACTTCTTGTTTAAGAACATCCTTCATTTCTCTAAATACCACATCTCAGCTATACACAACCTTCTTATTTTATGGGTTCCAAATCTGATAACCTTTGAGACCATCTTTATACCTAATAAATATACACTTTTCATCCTTCTTATCTAGCTTACTCCTATTTTCCTTTGGAACATGAACATAAGAATCACAACAAAATACCTTGAGATGTGTGAGAGAAGGTTTCTTACCAGACCATACCTCTTGTGTATATTATTGTCATCCGACACTGATGAGGGTGATCTGTTGACCATGTAACATGAAATACCCATTGTTTCTGACCAGAATTCTTTCCCTAAACCGACACCACTAAGCATGCAACCTAATTTTCCCATCAGTTTCATGTTCATCCTTTTTGCAACTCCATTCTGTCAA
The DNA here is from genome assembly GCA_900067695.1 of Picea abies. NCBI lineage: Eukaryota > Viridiplantae > Streptophyta > Pinopsida > Pinales > Pinaceae > Picea > Picea abies. The sequence continues at coordinate 2,745 of CBVK0103690200.1, forward strand.
GGTGTATATGGAGTATTCTTCTTCCTTTCTATAAAGAACTTCTTACATAATTATTCAAATTCATTCCCGCAAAACTCTCTGCCATTATCTGTCCTCAACAAATTAATTATTTTTTCTGTTTGATTCTCAACAAGAGCCTTAAACTCTTTAAACCTATAGAAGACTTCAGATTTCTTCCCTAGGAAATATATCCAAGTATTCCTTGAGAATTCATCTATAATGAGATATAGTACACATATTTTCCCAATGATGGAACCGACACAATTCCAAACACATCATTGTGAACTAGTTGTAAAATTCCTTTTTTTCTCGTTGCACCAAAGGTGAATATTACCTGATTATGATTCCCATATACACAATGTTCATGGAAAGCAAAATACTGAGAGAATTTAGACATACCTTCAACCATACCTTTACCGTGTAGTAGTCAAAGAGCCTTCTCTCCAATATTCCCCAGTATTTGATGCCACAAGATAACCTTTTCTCCAGAGACCGTAGAAGTTCTTTCTTCTTCAACTCCAATATCATGAAAAATGGAACTATTACACCCATCACTAATAGTGCTTCCTTGAATCTTATATAGAGTTCCAAAACAAACTCCCTGCAACAACACCATTTCTCCTCAAAGCATCCTGGAGGTTTCCTTTTCAAATATTTTTTTTACCCCTGCATCATCCATTTTTCTTATAGAAATCAAATTTTTGGCCAAACCTGGGATGTGCAGAACACCAATTAGTTCTCTAATCCTTCCACATATGAGACTCAAATTGACTTTTCCTCGTCCTATGATTCTAGTTGTCNNNNCTAGGAAAACATTACCTCCATCATAAATTTCATATTCACATAACCACTCCCTGTGGGGATTCATATGAAAGGATGCACCTGACTCAACCAACCATGCCTCATGATCTACATGTCTTCTTGAAGAATCCAAATACACATCCCCTCCTTCTTCCTTGGAGGTATTTTCTTTTGTAGAAGGAGCTTCTTCAGATCCCTTCTTTTTCTCAATTTTGGATCTACATTGCTTCTTGTAGTGCCCTTCTTTTCCACATCTCCAACATACCTTTACAAACTTTCCAGGAGATTTATATCTACCCTTAGATTTAGATCTCCCACTTGAGGACCTAGATCTATTTCTTTTCTGGGAGCATCCTCTTGCAAATAATGCATCTGTGCTATGTCCTTCCATGGTCTTTCATCTCATCTTCTCCGACAACAAGGATAAGACCACTTCATCAAAATTCAAGGAAGTTGTATTAATACCTATGGCCTCAACTAGACTATCCCACAAATTTGGCAAAGAGCACAATAAACTAATACACTTATCTTCATTTGAAATTTTAATCTCAACAGATACTAACTGAATTACCATAGTATTGAAAGTGTTCAAATGCTCTACCACTGAGTCTCCATATCTCATCCTCGGGTTATACAACTTATTTCTTAGGAAAATTTTATTTACTAGGGACTCAAACTAATATAATTTCCCCAAATTATCCCATAAATATTTGGTTATATCTTCCTCTGACACATTCAGTAATACTAAATCTGAGAGACATAGTCAGATTGTGCTCTTCTCCTTTTGATCCAACTTTTTCCAGTCATCTATTGAAGTTCTTGTAGGTGTAGTACCTGGATCCACCATGATCCACTGATCTCTATCCACCAAAATATCTTCCATATTGAGCTTCCACATATCAAAACTTTTCCCATTAAGATTCTCAATCTCCATTTTCGAACTTCTCACCATTTCATTTCACCTAAAAAATCAATACCATAGATCTCCCACTGTAACAAGGCTTATCATAGTCCCGAGCCAAACCCTTGACAACAAAGGCATCCTCCTGAAGTGAACAAATCTATGATACCAAATGTATATTTTAACCTTGTATAACTATTTACTACAAATATATTTTTAGTAAAAGAACATAAAAGATACAATGGAAAATAAAAACATTAAACATATATTTTTCCCATGGAAACGCAAACCAGGAAAACCAACATATTCTATATTCATTCATAGTGATATATTGTTTGCAATACAATATAGATGTAGGATCCAACGACATCCAAAACCTTAACCAAATGACTTGTATTAGTCAAAAATCCTAATTCCTTAACCGAAAATAGAAAACCTGTCTCTTAAATCATGTGTCGAAAAACCACCCAAAAATCAACATGAAAATCGAGGCCACCCCCCACCCCACGTGCCCGGTGCAACATAGCAGACACCATGACTAGTCATGTAAAGAATATAACACATACCCAACAGGTGGATGACTAGAAGATCCTAGTCATAACCAAAGACATGACCAAGGGTAAATAAATTGAAGTGAGATCATCAAATACATATATAGGAGGAGGTGACATAGTGAAGAAACCAATGCAATAGACGAAACCAGGCCCTAAGCCAGTACAACAGAAGAAGGACATCGCCCAAAAGAAGAATGTGCAGACATGAAAGAAGGATAATGTCCCCATGCAGGAGGAACAAGGAGGGGGGGATACAATAACACAAGGAACCCTGATGATGTCAACTCCATAAGATGCAGGGCCACCCAAAAGGTCAATCATGCAAATAGGTGACCTACGCAAGAAGGCCAAGGAACATAAGGATATCTCAGAATACACAATCACTGAGGATGATTCTGACTTGGTAGCAGAGAGGGTTCAAGACCGCATGATTGAGGAATATGAGGAGGCCAAGAAAAAAATATTAAGGATCATTAAGGAGTTGGACGAGGTTAACCAGGTACTGGAATAGACACAAGTGGCATAGACAGAGGATAGGGGAGCATAATTGATCCCGCGATCAATATAAGTAGGGGACATAACCACGTAGGAATAGGAAGAAACAATACAACTCATAGTGCATGAAATTCCAAGGTTCCACGTTACAATAGATATGTTGCAGTTTGAGGAGGACATGGCACAGAAACCAATTAAATACTTGGCACAAGTAGAGTTGGTCTTAGCTAAAATACCAATGAAGGAACTGTATGGGTTGCAAGTCAGTGTCACACAGGAAGTACAATCATGGGCTAGGTAAGATGTGACAAATATGGAAGTCACTAGATATGGAAAGAATGTGCTACAACTCGTTGTAGAGAAGTTCAATTTGGAGACATAGGAGGATAATCAATGCACGGATTACCTCGAGTAGAATATGAAGCAAGTCTTCACAAAGATTCTGGACAACGCACAGGTGGTCGTGAGAAATGTTGAAGAACAGATCCAGATCATAGTGCATACACTCGAAGGGTATAGGAAGGAGATAGAGGAACTAAATTAAAAGTTAAAACCGACAAATCCTCCCGAATTTGTAGTCAAAAGAGAATAGTAGGCATCCCTACAAATAGATATGATCAAAAGAGAAGCCAAGGAGGTCAAATTTTTTTTTTAGAAGACTACATAGATCTGGAATAGCCTTGAGGAAGATGAGAAGGTCCAAAATATAGATCAATAGGAAGATGGATCACTGAAATATTGAAAGGGACACAGGATATGAAGAACTTGCAAATGGAACTCAAAACTGCATAGCCAAAAAGGGTTAGGGTTTTTGACATGAATGTAATGGCTATAAGCTAGTAGAATAGTATAAATAAAGTCCTAGGAGGTCTAGGAGAGGCTGGTTATTGGTTTATTAGTTGAGGATATATATTTTTGATTTGATTAAGCTATATTTTGAGGGTTAGATCACAAAATGTGGAGCTTGGTGTGGTGTAGTCCGCCTCACAGAGGGTACTTACCCTCCTTTTTTATTGTAATCCTAAAGAATGTAATGTGCACAATGTAGATTTTGTAGAAGAATGAATAAAAGAGAAGAAGAGATAGATCTTTATGGATGTAGCCCAAGGGGGGGTGAACCATGGTAAGTATAGTGTGTTAATGTGCTTGAATGGTTTCTTTGATGTTATGTTATGAAAATTAATGGTGATCTAGCTAGTCATAGCATGCATGCATATTTAGATGAATGAATGAACAATTGATTAGATGAATGGATAATAATATTGATGCATGATGAAAAGAACCAATAGACAATCCCAATCCCTTCCTATAATGCAAACACGTGCACATTGCAGTCCCCCATAAATCTATCGTGGGTGAGATTGCCTTGTGCACTCTTTGCACAACATTTCCTTCTGGTTTACCAGGAGGGATGGTAGTTTTGATGGTTTTGTTGCAATCCTATTGAGATTAGAACCTGGGTCAGCCCAAGTGTCCAACAAAAATTGTTGGAGGTGGAGTCACGAGAGTATAAATTGGGAACATGTTAGAATAATTCAAGACAAAAATACTTAGTTCCCTAAGCTCCCAATTGGATACACTACAGATGAAGAAGAAGAAAGAAGAAACAAAATGTTCTTTGGCTATCTTTTCCACGAAATGAAGAATGAAGAACTCATGAAAATAATTTTTTTTAGATCATATCGAGGTTTGTGGAATATGAAACAAGGACCATGCTACTCACAACTATCCATCCTTACTTGGACTAAAATCTATCTACCATAAAGCTAAAGAATCAGAAAAATTATTCTATGTCTCTTAGAAGCAACCATGGCATCTCAAACCTCAAGGTATGATCCAAGATCAATATCAACATTTCAATTCATATTGAATTGAACCTTCCATGCAATATTATTCTCAACCATGGGGTATTCCAACACAACAATGGGTGTCTCCTTCTCCTCTAAACCAATTATGGCAACAAGGATGGAGAAATTCTACTATAGGAGGACCTCAACAACCTATGACACAACCACCCATGAAAATCCTCCCTCTTCCCCAGATGTAGACATCCAAATCCACCCCTCCTTAATCACAACTACCTACAAAACCCATTCCTAACCCTAATAATGGAATTCCAAGACAACCGACACAAGTTGTTGGACTTGTGACTTACCCGACCTATTCCATTTCTTCCTTGGAATGCAACAATATTCACCTCCTATTAGGCAAGACACTAACCAAGGACTAACCTTGTATTAGAATTGAATATTTGAATGATGATGTCCAAAATGAATAATTGGAAGCAAGAAAATCTCAAGAAACTTCAAAAGTTGATAATTCCCACCCTAAACTTCAACACCCACCCTATCCAGAAAGGATAAACCTAGAAAAACCTTTTACTTAGCATGAGTTTGACTTCTTGGGAGAACTCAATAATGTGTGTGTCAAAATACTACTATTTCAATCCATCAAGGATGTTCCTATTTATTCAAAAGTGATACGAGAAATTTGTTTGAGAAAACTTGATAGGAAATGAAAGGATCCCCAAACCATTCACATCATGGGAAAAATGTTATATTTAATGATGGGAGGAGTTATCAAATCTAAATACTTTGACCCGGGAAGTCTAGACATTAAAGTGTAGATCAACAATACACTTATTAGTAACACATTAATCGACCTAGGGGCTACCATGAATGTTATGACACGCGAGACCATGCAAGCCTTAGGGAAACCCCAACTGTACTTCAACTCGTTGACGGATCAACCATTAAATTAGAGGGCATCTTAGAAGATGTAGTTCTCTCTGTGGATTCATGGGAATATCCTGATGACTTCATGGTCATACAATCAAAAACCTCTCTGGGTGGGTATCCTCTAATCTTGGGATGACCTTGGCTAGCCACTATCGATGCCTACATTCGTTGTAGGTAAGGCAACATGACCATATCCCACGGGACATCCACAAAACAATTAACTCTCTATCCTTCCACCAAACCCAACATAGATCTAGAAACACCACTTTGGGTTGATGGAGAAGATAGTGAGGAAGAAGGAGAAGCCCATCAAGTCCTCTCCATGGATCAATACTTAGCCATAAGAGATAAAACAGAGGACAATGAAATCAATGATTTTATGCCCTCTTCCTCTTCCTCTTCCTCAGGAAACACACAAGCTTCTCTGACTTCAACACAGGCTTCTCTAGCCTCAACAAACATCTCACCCATCGAACATGAATTCCCACTAGAAAAAAATCAAGGGTCCCTTATAGAAAACATAGAAATCAGCCCAGGGAAAACCTTGAAAATCAATTGAGGACCTACCGAACAACAAAAAGAGTGACTTGTTAAGGTGTTGCAAAAGCACAATGATTCCTTCGCCTGTGATTACTCTGACATGAAGGAGATCCATCTTGAATTATACCCACATCACATATATATTAAGGATCAAGGCCCATTCGCCAACCCCAACGTCGGATGAACCTGACACTAAAGGACATAATCAAAGAAGTGCTACATAAATTACTCACAACTAACTTCATCTATCCAATTTCTGATAGCTAGTGGGTCTCCCCTCTTGTCATGGTACCAAAGAAAAACGATAAATGGAGAATTTGTGTTGACTATAGAGAACTCAATAAAGCAACACATAAAGACCACTTCCCACTGCCATTTATCGACCAGGTGTTGGACACGTTAGCAAGGAAGAAATACTTTTCTTTCCTTGACGGATTCGGTGGATATAACCAGATCGAAATTGCACCCGTAGATCAGGAGAAAACAACGTTTACCTATCCTTGGGGGACATTTTCCTACCACATTCTACCATTTGGGTTATGCAATGCCCCCGCCACCTTTCAACGATCTATTATTGGGATATTTTTTAATCTAATTCATGATTGCATGGAAATATATATGTACGATTTCACAACTTATGGGGATGAATTCGATGAGGCATTAGACAATCTAGAGAAAACATTTATAAGGTGCAAAGAGTCAAATGTTGCCCTCAGTAATGAAAAATGTTCGACGATGTTAATTGATGGCATCGTACTAGGACATCACATCTCAACCAAAGGTATTCAAGTTGATCCCCCAAAAATAAAGGTAATATTAAATTTTCCAACTCTGACTTCTCAAAAGCAGGTACGAAGTTACTTGGGACACACTGGTTATTACCGTAGATTCATTGGAAACTTTTCACGTTTTGCTCGTCCATTATTTGCTTTACTTAACAAAGATATTGAGTTTGTATGGACAGAGACATGCCAACATGTGCTTGATGAATTGAGAATCAAAGTGTTTGAAGCTCTTGTTTTATGAGGACTTGATTGGTCCCTCCCATTCCACATCTCCACAGAGACATCAGACACCACCGTTGGAACAATTCTAGGACAACTGGAAGGAAAGGAACCATATGCAATTTACGACATCAATAAGAATCTCTCACCCACGGAATTGAACTATACAATAATTGAGAAAGAGTTTCTTGTTGTTATTCATGCAATAAATAAGTTTAGGCACTACATTACTAGATATTCTATAATCTTGCATACCGATCATACTACTATTAAATATTTAATGAACAAACCAAACACCAATGGCAAGGTCACTAGATGGTTTCTTTTATTACAAGAATATGATATTACCATCCTAGATAAACTAAAGAAAAGATAATGTAGTTGTTGACTTTCTTTCTAGAATAATATATAATGAGAATGAACCTCGAGTAGAAGATTTCTTTCCAGATGAGCATCTCTTTATAGTATCTACTAACTCACCTTGGTTTGCAGATATTTCCAACTTTTTGACTACATGAAAACTTTTGCATCATATGAATCCCTAATAACAAAAAAATATAGTCAGGAAAAACAGATTATTTTCATGGATTGATGGTTGCCTCTTCTACACTGAGCCTGATTTGATCATCAGAAGATGTGTATGAGAGGACGAATTCCATGGGATACTAAAATCCTGTCATGATGGGCCATGCGGGGCAACTTTGTTGATAAAAGGACTGGGTACAAGGCACTCCACCAGGGGTATTATTGGCTCACATTTTTCAGAGATGTCAAAGAGTATGTGAAGAGGTGTGACAATTGTCAATGCATGGGTAGACCTGTACAAGCATATGAAATGTCGCTACAACCACAGATGGTGTTAGAACCTTTTGAAAAATAGGCCATTGATTTTGTGGGACCGATAAATCTCCCTTCCCATCGACACTCCTACATCCTCATCTACAGATTATGTCACAAAATGGATGGAGGAAAAAGCACTTTCGGCAACAATCGAGCAAGAAATAATGGAGTTTCTCCATGAAGAGATGTTTGTAAGGTTCGGGATAGCACGAGAGATAGTGACCGATGAAGGAACTCAGTTCACATCACGACTTGTCAAATATCTGATGGACAACTAGAAAATCAAGCACATAGTAACACCACCATATCACCCACGGGAAAATGGACAAGTAGAAGGGACTAATAAGATCCTTGAGGCCATTATCACCAAGACTATCAGACTACACCTCAAAGATTGGGCCGATAGACTCCTTGAAGCTTTATGGGCCTACGAACAACCTGGGGAACTACTACATGATGCACACCTTATGAGTTAGTATATGGGAAAAGAGTACTACTACCCATCGAGACATTTTGGGATGGGTTGTAAGGGTTTCTAACCCATTTTTGTAATATAAATAATGGGTATGAGTTAGATTAGGAGGACAAGAGAGCAATGTCATCAAATATCTTATCATATCATAGAAGTGTTAGAGAATAGTGCGACGAGTTTGTTTTGGAGAGCCTTTTTAGAGTGTTTGTAAGTTGGAGTCTATTTTGAGAGTTGTAGAACTCAGATGGGGTCAAATTAGCTGAGGGTCACGTCACAAGTTGTGGATATTGGTGCGATCCTAATCCACCTCACTACTCACTACTCTGATGTAATGCACACAACACTTTTTGATGAATAAGAATAAATAAGCAGAAGATATTTGTGGGCGTGGCCCCAGGGGGGTGCACCACAGTAAACTATGTGTGCAATGTGTGTTGATTTAATTATGCAGTTATTATTGAAGAGTTAGATAGATGAATGGATTATTTATTTATAACAAACACTAGATTAAATATGAAAGTGAATGAATAAATGAATGGATATGATGAATGGTAGAATATAATGCATGGTTATGTGGAAATAATAAGAAGAAGTAAGAAATACCATCCCCCAATCCCTTCCATGACTGCATACATTTGCGTCGTGCAGTCCCCCATAAACCATCTAGGGTGAGACTGGGTTGTGCACTCTGTGTGTGGTTTAGCCTTCTGGTTTACCAGAAGGCCCAATGGTGATAAGGGTTTTGTTGGAGAAGGTATAACCCGGGTCAGCCCATAAGTCCAAAAAATTGTTTTTTTGTTGGCTAGAACTCAGAGGGAGAGCCAAGAATGGGTTTGGTGAAGAATATGAAGTGGTATAAATGTATTTTTAGGCCATGGAATCCTATGAATCAATATATTGAAATATGGTTAGAGACAAAACAATTGGAATTCATGCAAAAAGACAATAAGGGTTCCGAGTATACACCATGCCAATACTTACAAAGGTATGTGTTTACTAATCTGCATGAAGCATATTTTTTTTCTTTCCATAGTTAGTATAGGAATGGTTGTTAAGGTTGAAGGATATCCATTCGACTAATCATATTAGGCTACTAGTATGGACTATTGAAAATATCGTGCAGTTGGAAAGATTTTATAATAAATTCACATGCGTAGTGGATTTTTGGTTAGACAATATTACTGCGGGTTTTATCACTAAATTTGTAGTAGATACAATGAAATTATACACTACTTCAAAGAAATATTTCTTGAGGGGTGTTATGGAAATATTCCCCTGCGGACAAGTGAACTTTCCCTTGGATTACAGACCCCTCTACCAAGACAAAAAATTACATTTGGAGACTACCATTCCTATATATTCATTTTATCCATAAAAAAAGAGAGAAGGAGGGGAAATATGATGCACCTCATTTAATATGTTTGTCCAAGTTGATCCAATCCATGAGATCCAAACAACACCTATAGTGGAAAACCAGAAACAAACAACTATCTCATACTCTAATGGATTAGATAAAATCAATCGATCTATGAAGATTAAGATAAGCATAGACAAGCACATGTAAATACATACTTGAATGAAATAGGTCAAGTATATTAATGAGAAATTCAAAAGTAAAATTACAATCTTCAGATGATGTTACAACGTCCTCTCCAAGTCCTCCTCATCCAACCCTTGCTTGAAAGATTCCCAATCAAAATAAGAATGCTTTGTTGATTTTCTCCTCTTTTGTTTACCATGGGAATGCATCCATTTATAGGATTTGAGAGGCTCAAATAACTTGGGTATATTTGGAATTAGTTGAGGATATGGCTCCAATAGCTATGGTATCTCCCTTAGATGCAACCTTGTAGTTAGATTCAAGCCAATCCAACTTGATCCATCCATATATGTCTTTAGAAGAAAATGGAGTTTCTCCCAAGATTTCCTCAACCAACTCAATGCTCCATTAGAATAAGAAATAGAGCACTACAAATCTCCCCTTGAGATGGACAAGGAGTACTAGCACTCCCTGTGTATGAGAAGGGGAGTGCATATCTTTCCAAAAGTTGTCAAGATGAGAAATTCCCATAGAAAAACATTTGTTTCGACTGTCAGAGGATGGGGCTTCTTCTTCCAACATGTTTTAGTGTTTGTAGCAAGTTTTTTCATGGTGTCGTTCATGATGTGACACTTAGGGAACGAAAATGTGACACTTATGACACTTGCGAAAAAAGTGTGACACTTACAACAATGAGAATGTGGCATTGTCGAAGTGAGGAATTTTGATGTGTAAAAAATTCCTCCCCAAATTGTGAAGTCAGAAGATGAATGTTGATGGCTGAAACAATTTTTAGATTCTTTGAAGCAAGGGTATGGAGTTGGGGAACCTGGTAGAAGATGCAGACAACCATCAGATAATATTAATATGTGTTCCATTCCTGAGGAAAACATACCTATGCTTGGAATACAAGTAAGTCAAAGTATGGCCACCAATAAATACACTACAGATCCATAATAATATTGACTAAGGAGATGGCCACCAAGGATACAATGTGGATCCATCCATCTATGACCTGACTTGATCTTAGCCATGAAAGAATACACAGTGGAGATACAATGTGATAAGAACATAGCCACAAACCAATACAAAGTGGATATATGTTAAAGCACATATATCAGTTGAATAATATCCATCGTAACCTGGGTAAAGTGTATATGCAGATGAATACATAACCCAAGGTCTTCATATCGATTCTTATAACAGTACTATTATTTTCATGTGAATAGATGATTTTATGTCGAACATGACATGAACCACTTGATTACCAGTCATTGAGGTATACCATTAACAAGTGCGAGATAAATCATCATTGATGTTGAATATTTTCAAGGTACTTTAAAGTACAATCCAATGAATATGAAAAATTAGTTGAATTCAAACATTCATGGAATCAGTCAGTCAGGGGTCATTGTTAAATACCCACTGCCGAATGCAAGGAGGTATAATATTGAATCATGTAGGTCAGAAGGTACTAATGTGTTCCTAATTCTATTTCCCAGATAATTTGTTGAAGTCTACAGGAAAATACTTGTTGAAGGAGGGAATTGATATATCCCCCATCAATCGACATGAAACTTGTCACAGGAAGGTGATAAGATATAGTAGATGAAAAATGGACTGACACGGGTATGGGAACTGGTAACTTTGTGGATGGTTTACTTTTGAGGTGGAAACTTTCCTTGAACACTGAGGCATGGTGTGAGACTTGGCATCATAAACACAGAGTGGAACAAAACATAATGTAGTGAGTGCTGATGCATTATTTGGATGGGTGAAAGGAGTAGAAATACTTATAGGATTGGTTCAATGTGGAGGTTTAATGGATTATCCAAGTGTATGGTGAAAACAAGTGTCGTTTTCAAGGGAGACTACAAATTCTTCCTGAAAATTTTTCAAGAAACTTGACCTACTTGCTTGAATTTTTTCCCCTATCTAGATAGATGAGTACCTCTTTTCTATTAAACGATCTCGAGGAGGATAGCACATGCTTGATATAACTCACCTTCAGTAATTTCCTCTTCCTTTATTTAATGAACTGGAAGAAGTAAGGTTTCATCCCTAGATGGGCCCTTCAGTGTGTAATTTTACGAGTCCATAGAAGGAAAAATTGGTTGTTTTTCATGTTTAGGGACTTTGAAAATAACATAAAGAAAACTCTAGGGTTGTCATTTTTCATGATTTTTAGTCTTCGAGGTCCGAAAAAGTATAAAATGATATGATGGAGAACTCTTCTAGTCGATCTTGGCTAGAGTGTTCCTTTTTCATAGTTATTCTGTTGGGACCGAAAAGTAATAACCTACTGCCTAAGAGACATTTCTTCATAATTTGATGAGTGCAAAGAATGAAAATTTTTTCTCATTGGCATCACAAGGTCCTCAAAGAATCTCTGTTTAGATTCCTGCATAATCAAGTTGTTCTGAGAAAAGAATATTAGCAGTTTCTTTAAAAATGACAAAAGCTCAAAAAATTAACTTTATCAAATTTGAAAATGAGGAAAAAATGATTAAATTTGAACAGATTAAAAATCAAATTAGGGAAAAAAGTCATTTTCACCTTTTATTTTACCATTCTCCTTTTCCTTTGAGTTTTTTCCTCTTTTGGAGTGATTTTCGAGTGTTGATTGCGATAGATGCAGGTGACCATTTGTGAGTCCATATAGACCAGGTTAGTTCTCTGACCTTTCTCATTCATTTACATGTTTTTTTTTTTTAACCTTTAATTTAAGACCTTGGGCTCCTTGGAAATCCCTATAGCACCGAACTAGATTAGTGCTCCCTCAAGTAATTGAGGGGAGAATCGATCAAGATTTCAATGCCCTTGTATGTGCATTTGGGGAGCGCTGGCGCTATGAAGATCCTTCTAAGGAGCGCTAGGTGCAATTTTTATTATTTATTATTATTTATTTTTAGGCTAAAAAAAGACAATGATTTTCTTTGAAAATTTAGTTAATATGATTATTTTATCAATTTGCAAGTTTTGCACATAGCCAATCATGATTGACTGGAAAGAAAGAGAACATGAATTTGATGACATGGCCTCCCTACAAGATCCTCAAGCGAGGGCAACTCTATGAAATTGTGGCTTGCTAAAATACTTCAAGCTCCAAAATATGAGAAAATAAGTTCTTTTACTTGAGTATTTGATTGGGTTATGGGATAATTACGAGAAAGCATTCTGAATAGGACCACACATGCTTGAGATTGATATGGATGATGTATATTTCCTGACAGTGCTCTAAAGGAGAGGAGCACATATTATTTTGTCTGGACATCGGCCCACTCCACGAATGAAAGAGGCATATGTTGCCCAATATTGTATACCAGGGTCATGCTTGGTAGGAGGAAGGATTGTCATTAAATATGTGATGGAATTATCTCTTCGATCTCTCCTCTTTGCTATCAAAAAACTGGAAGGAAGTACTAGTGCCCATCTTGCTTCCAAGTCCCAGATATCCTATGCCATTTAGTGCTTGGAGCCTAGGCTATTTAATTGGAGTGCAGGGTTTTTAAGGAACATTAAGGAGAAGATCTCCAAATGTTGAACAAGAATGCATACAAATTTTGGTTATGTATCCTTCTTAGTTTCATTTTTCCTGAAGTGATTTCCACAGATTCAACCGCAGGTTGCATTGACAACACACCCCACGAATGAGCCCCGTATGGAGTGGTGGACTAGTCTTTCCCCTAGGTTGGGGAATGAACCCTTGAAATTTTGATTTATTGTTGAATTCTTTGCATGGCAGAGGAGGAAGCTTGTGGTGATAAAGGATTTCCCATATGATGGGGTGGACTTCATGGGAAGTACATATTTAGTGCTTCCCGAGGGTACACAGTGGGATGTATCAGGTACAAAAGATCATAACCTTGTAAAAATATTTTTGTTTTTTATATATTTTTGGTTTTATGAAGAGGGATCTAAGTCATTTGTTTTCATCATGTAGAGAGAGTTGTGTCACATCCTACAAATATTCCATCACTAGAACGTCGCATAGATTCTCAGGAAACAACATAAAATGATGTTGGAGTAGGAGGAATCAGAGAGGTGAAGAGAAACCTCCATGGTTTGAACATGGGAATTCCTTCCATGAGGATACATGATGTACCCTTACATCTATAGATACATACAATTGGGGTTTGATGATCCTCCATGATGAGGCTAATGAAACATTCCTGCTTGGGATGGTCCCCAGGTTTGTGACATATTTCTAGTAAACGAAGGTTGGATTTTCCCCCTTGCCATCGATTAGGTAACAAATGAGATTTGATAAGTAAAAGGGAGTTCCCCCCTAGTTGGAATTTGTGTGACAAAGGATGGTTTCCCCCTAATAGGGATTTGTCCACTAAATGGGGGTTGTCCCCCAGTAGGTATTTTTCCTACAGTTGGGTTGTTGTTGTGTGGCAGGGTATTTCATCCTTTGATGTGAAGGTGTCCCAACAGGGTTTTGTGGAGTATATGAAGCGGTTGTTTGAAGAGGGATGGTAGGATCAACCATCATGGTACTTTGAAAATTTTAAGTAACATGACTCATGTTTTACTTTTAACCTATCTAAAAGTGGTAGCAGGATTGATCATTTTATTAATGGGATGGTCAATAGTCTGACATGATGGTACTGTGTCTGTATCAGTAGTGGTATATGAATGTGGAGGGTCAAAGAGTGGTGGGATGAAATTAAAATTTTCAGAAATATCCTAACTTGATGGAGTTCTCCATATAGAATGAACAAGATTTTTTTGTGGATATACCATTTCAGTAGAGCGGACAGGGGTAGTGTATTCTTTGTTGAAAGTTGGTTGTATTGGTTCCATATCTAGTTGATTATATGGACTTGATGGTAAGCTAGGGTGGTCTTCCACTACAATGTTACCCGAGGAGTCCACTCAGACAAGGAGTGGATCGTGAGGAATTTCAAAAGCCATATTTGAAGGAAAGGTGGAACCTACCTGAACCGTAACTAAATCTCTCTTGGGATTTACTAGCAAAGGATTAGCAGCCCTCCCAGCGTCTGAATGTTTTTCGACCTCTTCACGGTAAGTGTCTTCATGTGAGTTAGGAGGTAGGGGTTTGTATCCTTCTATAGGCAACCCTTGCATCCTATGTGATCTATGAAGACCTTTATAGACCATAGTACCAATTTTTAAAGACAACTAAAGTAAACAAACAACACTCGCTAAGACAAACTACAAAACCAACAAGCAAAACAATGTCTTCTCTCAATGAACGTGCTAGTTGGTGATGAAACGTGTGATAAAATTGATAAGGGGCTAGGATATGAGCGGGTGGACCAATTCCGTTGGTGGCATGCTTAATAGACTTACACCTTGGTGCAAGTCCCTCATGGTTTTACCCATGGGTTACCCTCCAAGGAGCCCGAGTGAGTTTGACCAACGTATGTTCTAGGTACAACAAAGACTTCCCTTTAGTGTCACCTTGTGTAAGGACCCTAAATATTATGGGCACTAAGGATACCAACTCGCAACCAACCTCTATGCAGGTACATTTGACAGTCGAGTCCGAACGTATGGGCAGGATATCAAGTTTGAATTCTTCAAGAGAACTGAGGACAAATGGACCGGTAAACTCTAAAGGACCCCGAACAGATTCAGAATTCACGAAGCTCCGAGACCAACTGAAAACAGTTGATACTCAAGAAGAACACCCAATATACTATCGTACCACTATGATTGGTTAAGCCTCGAAGGGATAATCTTTGTTTCTCTCTCACACATGACCTCGTGTTTAACCCTTGTGTGAGAGGGGGGTCCCGATCCAGGTGGATATCAGTGGCCATCCACCTTTTCCAACTGGCTCAAAACAGTTTTCTGGCAACTTTGGTAATTTGCTTTTTTTTAGCAGTTTTTCAGGTCCTTAAACTTTCGGAGCCATTTTGAGGCCCTAAACGACGGCCTAAAATGGAGATTGTATGCAAAAGTTATGACCCCGAGAAGTTGATGTACTAACTTACCCAAACGAGGCCCACACTAATAGTTAATATTCGTTTCGGGCTTCGAAACTTCGAGAATCACACACACTCCTAAGAACACACTTCAATTCTTTCGAATTGTTGGAATTTCGAACTACCTCTAATCTGCGAACACATATCCTTGTTGATGGATGATCCTAACCTTCTCTAGTTCCCGGGACTTTAGGAAAATTGTCTCCTTTGCACACAACGCACGAAAACCTCCAAATACGCAAAGTGCAAAGGACTTCAGGGGTTAACACCCATGCTACTTTCCCAGATCTGACGGATAGGAAATATATGCTCCTCCTTGGGTGGATCTCATCCACTCAACCTCAAAAATGAAAGGATTCTTCCCTTAAATACTTCTGGTCGCTACTTCTCTTGAGATTTAACCCTAAAATGACTTGGGTCTTCTGCGCATACCTTGTGCTCCTCTGAAAACTTGACACTCAAATATTTCTGGAAAATATTCCAACGTACTCGTTACGTTTGCCTCCTTGACACTCTTCAACACTTGATTAAGTGTTGTTCCTATGAACACCTTTCAAGGGTATTTTTGAGCTCTTATACTCAAATGAGTATATGTGCACTCATTCCAATCACATTGCACAATTTCACGTTATCTCTTCTGAGCTTCTGAGTCTGAAAATGACTCTTCCTTCACACTCCTTGCGAGGCTACTGTGCACTCCTTGCACCAATATTTCAAAAGAGAAACAATTGAAACTTA
>CBVK0103690251.1:0-15114 GCA_900067695.1 Picea abies
TGCGGAAATCCCACAAAATACCAAATCCGACTGGAGTCAGGCGGAAAGTTTGGAAGGAAAACAAAAAGGCACGAAAAATGGTGTTCGGTTCAGATGTGGGCCTTGAAGAGACATGTAGACTGGCCCTCTGTGGCTTGGTAGGAATATTCTTCAACTCTTACCTGAGAAAAGAGCATGTTCAAGCATGGTTTGATTCCCACTAGGCGCCCATAATCGACTACAAGCCAAAAATTATTTATCTAACAAAGAGTTGGATGGGCTTTATTTGCAGAACCCCGGAAGACACTTCCCTTCTGCTGAGTAAGTTCTGGGTTCATGGGGGTAGCAGCCTTATGTTGAAAAGGTGGCGAGTGGCCTTTGACTCGGTGATTGAACATATTCGGTTCTGTCACCTCTGGGTATTACTATCGGGTTTACCTATGCATTTATGGAACGAAGGGGCTCTGCGAGCAATTGGAGATGCATTAGGGAAGTTTATTACTTTAGACACTCCTACCTTGGATAATTCCTCTAGGAAAATTGGAAGAGTTTTAGTAGAAATGGATATTCATGGAGGGATCCCTAAGTTTTTAGACATAGAATGGAAGGGGCGTCATTTAACACAATGATTGGACTATCTTGGAATACCCTTTCGTTGTAGTTGGTGTCGATGTACTGGACATCTGGGGCAAGAATGTAATGGTAAGGGGGTGGAAGAATCCTCAGAGGAAACTCTCTTACAAAAATACCTTCCCGAATATGTTACAGAAGTGGACTCCTTTGAAAGCGAGTCGATGCACTATGGTACAGAGTCAGGTAGCCTGCAGGAGGCTTCGCCATCACTTACAAGTAAGTTAAAATTACTTTATCCTACACTTTATTATACTTTAATACTTTGGGAAAAGGACGCCCTGGATAAATCACAATGGTTTCATTTATCCACTTCCTATACTGAGGGGATTATTGAGGGAGGCACAGTTACAAATGCTTCCTATTTAGTGGATTCTGAGAATCCTAAAGAACGAAAATCTATCCCATCCTTAGCTTCGGGAGTACTACCTACACACAAACTTGTTTCACTTGCTACTACTTCTTCAGTATATTTTCAGTCTACTTTACCTCAGCTGAGTAGATCTCGGTCTCCTGTTACTTCCCCGGCCCTTTCTCCGTCGGAGTTGACTGATACAGTGATGGAACCTGGGTTTAGAGAACTAGAGGAGGAGGAGTCCACCCTTAGTGTGGTTCTTGACTCGCTAATCCCATTCATTCGGGATACAAACTCTTCTATTAAACTTCCTACATATTTGGGTAAGGCCATCATTGACCCTTCTTCCGACTCGGGGGCTAATACCTCGCAGGTACATTCAAAAGTGAATAAGAAAGAGTTTGCCTAGTCAAGAGGTCTTGGCATTGAACACTCCCCAATGAAGACCTGTAGCACCCGTAAAAAAATGGCGGATTCCTCCCAGACAGTTGACTCAGTCCCTTCCTACACTGATAGTGGGCCTCTTAAAGCAATGAAAGCCCTGACGCGGGCTAAGTGATGTTATTTCTATCCCTAAACATAAGAGGGATTGGAGGCACCCTCAAAGCTGCCTCGTCTCGACGACTTGAGGAACATACTCGATCTGGAATTATTTTTCTTCAGGAAACATTGGTTAATGCATAGAAAGCAAGATATTTCTTGCACAATATTCATCCATCTTAGGTATCATGTGCTGTAAATTTTGTGGGTACTTTAGGGGGATTAATAGTCTCTTGGGATCCTAATTTATATGATATGATGCCCTTCCTTACCATTGGTGGTATTCTGTTAACAGACAGGTGTTACAAAAATATACGGGAGTTAGCTATGCTTAACCTATATGGCCCGTGCATGGACAAGAAACTCTTCTGGAGATCGGTGGCAGATAGTGGTTTATTGGCTATTAAAAATTTGATCATTGCAAGTGACTTGAATATTATCTTATCTTCGAATGAGGCCTGGGGAGGATCTAATGTGTTTGGATCGAATGATGATTTTTTCAAAGATATTTTTATGTCTAAAAAGTTGATAGACATTAAACCGACAAATTGGTACCCACCCGGCGGAACGAACGTTCTGGGAATGATGTTGTTGCTAGGAGATTGGACAGATGTCTTGTATTAGAAGATTTATTAATGATTGTTGGCCTGTATAGGTCTTGGGTTGAGTTTCCTTATATCTTTGATCATGCTCCGATTCTTTGACAGCTGGAGATTCCTCCCTATTACAAGGCATATCCTTTCAAACTAAACTCCCATTGGCTAAAAGATGCAAATTATGTGGCTCTAGTTCAAAAGATTTGGCAGGACCCCATCTTCTTATCAAAGGGTGGCAGACAAAATAGACTGGTTTGGAAATTAAAAGTCCTAAAGTCTCAAAGGAAATTATGGTATAAAGAAAAGATGTCTAGGAACAAAGAAAAATTGTTATTGTTAGAATCTGATATAAAGGAAGCGATTATGAGAATGGTAGGAGATCCTACAAATCTTGAAGAAGGTAAACTTCTCCGACAGCTGGAACTAGAAAGAAATTCAATTTTAAGAGGGAATGAAGAACAATGGAGATTACGTAGCAGGGCTACCTGGTTGGAGAGCGGGGATAATAATACTGAATTTTTCCACAACTATGCTAGTCATAGTAGGATCCAAAAGCATGTGTGGGAGATCACTGATGGGAATGGTGTAAAAATTAATGACCAGGAATCACTACAGTAGGAAGCGGTTCATTATTTCCAAAATTTCTATAAGGCCCGGATCGTCCCGAATACTACTGATCAATTCAAAATTATTGAGCAGTTTCCCTAGATGTTAAGTGCCGAGGAATATTGTGTATTGTATAACCCTGTTACAATGGAGGAATTAAAGGACGTTCTATTTCACTTCAAAAAGGATAGGAGTCCGAGGCCAGACGACTGGACGACTGAGTTTTTTACTTTCTTTTTTGATTTAGTTGGGGAACACCTCCTCACGATGGTGGAGGAATCGAGAAGGTTGGGGTCTATTTCGAGA
This sequence comes from Picea abies, assembly GCA_900067695.1. NCBI lineage: Eukaryota > Viridiplantae > Streptophyta > Pinopsida > Pinales > Pinaceae > Picea > Picea abies. Next base: position 3,013 of record CBVK0103690251.1, read on the forward strand.
AGTATAAATTCGACATTCCTCACTCTGATACCGAAGACAAATAATCCAACTACCTTTGAAGATTTTTGACCGATATTGTTATGCACTCTGTGTTACAAAATGATTTCAAAAATCATTGCTAATCGAATAAAACAGATTTTGTCAAGGTCACTCTTTGTTGAACAATTGGGTTTTTTACAGGGTAGGCGGATTCAAGATGCAATTGGCACTGCACATGAGATCATACACAACATAAAGAAGAAAAAGTTAATATCTCTTATTTTAAAATTGGACTTAAGGAAGGCATATGATTTCATTGACTGTGAACATTTAATATTGACTTTAATAAAAGTGGGTTTTGGGATCCATATAACAAATTGGATCATGGGTTGCATAACATCATCATCCTTTGCAATTTTACTCAATGGTGAGGCATTAGATTTCTTTAGGAGCGGCAGGGGATTGTGACAAGACTGCCCATTATCTCCATTGCTCTTTATCTTGGTTATGGAAGGCCTCAGTGTTTTATTGAAAAACAACTTTAATGAAGGTACACTAACTGGTATAAAAGTATCAAGATTGATGAAAATCCTTCATTCATTGTTTGTGGATGATGTTTTAATCATGTCAAAGGCTAATTTACAAGAATGGAGGGAAATTGTCCTTATTATTAGTTTATTTTGTAAATCTTCGAGACTTATGGTTAATCAAACAAAGACTATAGTCCATTATGAGGGTCTCTCGGAAGTTGAACTATTACCATTCATAAAATTCTTCCCTTATAACTTTAGTGATCTATCCATCAGATTCAGATATCTAGGTTACTATTTAAATACTAGAGCACACAGGGAAGAAGACTGGGAGTGGTTAGTGATTAATATGACAAAGAAGATTAGTTCATGGTGCTACAGGTGGCTCTCTTTAGGTGGTAGATACATTTTAGTAAAAACTGTGGTAGAAGGACAACCTGTATATTGGATGTCGATGAAAGCAATTCCACGTTCTGTTTTATGCAAGATCAGAAAACTAATGTTCAATTTCCTTTGGAACGGTTATAAAGATACTCAACATTATCACCTCTATAGATGGGATATCTTGTCAAGACCAAAGAAAAATGGTGGTTGAGGGTTTCATAATCTTGTCCATTTCAACACGTCTTTGACAACAAACACCCTTTGGTGGGTTCTGACGCAGGAAGGTATTTGGCATAAAGTAATTATGGATACATACTTGCCAAATATTACTGTCATCAATTGGTTCAGGCTGGCAGCTCATAATCATTACTGAGCATCTAAAATGTGGTCTAGTCTCACCCGATCTGTACATGTGATAACACATTGGCTTAGCTGGCGACCAGGTATATGACATCTCATTTCTATTGGTAGAGATCGGATCCTAAGCATAGACAACAAATCCTTTCTCTCGGAAGATCTCATCACTCAATTAAATCAACAAAGGATCAATGTATTAGCTCAAGCATCGATAGCCCGAGATCCCATTACATTGGCTGAGAATTGGATACACAACGTGGATTTTGGTTTATCTAGAACTCTAGCTTCCGAATGGGATTTTTATGTTAAAGAACTTATAGGTGTGGGGGTTTCACTCTATGATTCCAATGATACTTTATTATGGAAGGGAGGCGACTCCACTGCTGAAAATAGGATTCTATCATCAGACGTCCTTCAAAAAAATGGTTGGGAAGGACCTGGTATTTTCTTGTTGTGCAAGCACAATTATGAAAATATCAATCACCTTTTCCTTTAGTGCACCTTCACTCAATCAGTTTGGGCCAGAATCATTCATATTCTAAAAATTAAAAAAGCTTGGGCAGGTAACTCTCTATTAGATTGTATAGAGATGTGGACGAAGGACAAGTCTGTATCCAAAAAGCTGTCGACGCTCACCTGTTGGTTTATCTGGCTTGAGAGAAATAAGGTTATTTTTGATGAGAAATCTCCCTCAGTTTGGACAGTGCTCTTTAAGATTCTCGGTTCGCTTAACATAACTACTCCTACAAAAATAAAATCCATTAAAATTTGCACAATTATACAGAATGAGGGCTACACTATCACATGTTTTGACGGAGCCTCCATTTCAGGTGATGTGATGTGTGGAGCTGGGGAGTCATAAAACTTCCAGATTCGATTGTCTACATGTGGTTTGTTAACTGCAGGAATGGTACAAACAGCAAGGTCGAGTTGATGGGTGTATGGGCCACTCTTATTCTAGCAAAACAATGGAATATTCAAAAGATTCAGATATTCAGAGACTCAAAGGTTGTGATTGATTGGTTAAATCACAAAGGTAAGTTACATGCTATCGACATCGAAGGATGGAAGCACAAAACAAAGGAATCATCGTCTATATTTCAAGGAATCAACTTTCACACATATTCCGATAATTCAATAAGGAAGTTGATAACTTATCAAAGCAAGCACTTCTGGAACCCAAAGGCAGATTATCTTACTTCGCTTGGGATAGTGGGACGACATGTCCTCCAACTCATTTAAAACTTTTTTAATGCTCATTGGTCTTGAGTTGGTTCAGGTTTTTGAATATGGCATAAGTATATAATTACTGTGGAGACTTATGTTTTTTGATTATCCTTTCATAGTATTTATGTAATAGATCCTTTTTGGAACAAGATGACTGAATAGTTAGTCTATTTGGATCCTTTTTGGTTTGTGACAAATGGTGATTAGTTAGCTGTGATCATTATGATGAAGAATCATTGCAGATGTAAAAAAAAAATACTCTAATATAATTTTGTGCCAATTTTTTATTGGAAAAAAGAGAATGAGAAAGATCATTATATACCCCACCATATTGTTTTAAGTGCAAAATACTATATACCTTCCACTTTAAAACATTATATATTGGAGGATAATTACTGAATCTGGTGATATAAATTTGCACAAAAAACACTATTTTTTGTTGTTTAAAATCAACATACTGAAAAATTCCTGGGACACTAGGATTATACAGAAATAAACACTCAAATTATGCAGATATAACAAATTTTCACCAGATTTCAAACAATAAGAATAATATATTAGATACTACGGCATATGATAACTACTGCTCCAATACGTTGAACAGAGTCGTGACGCAGTGGTTTAATGGCGAAGTTGCAGAAGTTTACCAGAACTCAGTCAAGTTCGACTCGCAGGAAATGTAAATTACTGTAACAGTTGTACAAGTTACAACCTTCGCCCGTAACATAGCTCTGATTCGGCCAGCTTCATTAATGCCTCTGCTGGCGAGATGTCAGAGGAGTTTACTGTTAGATTGGTGAGCGGGTTTGAAAGAAAATTGAAGCGATGAAATTGACCCAATATCTACCAAAAGGGAAAGGAGAGGTTTTGAACGGACCAGTTAGCAATATGTTGCACGGTTTCCAACGATTATTCATGTTGACGTACGTTCACCATCCATCCATCCTTCTCAGGGAGGGTGTGAGTTTCAATGGGAATCATGAGCTCTCCTTTTCGATTGTCCTTTTTCGGAGCAGTGCCATGTTAATATATTAAGTTGAATACTTATTAGGGTATCAATTGTCCTTTTGCACAGCAGTGCCATATTAATATATTAATTTGAATACTTATTATGCTATATTTGATAGTACACGACAAATTATTTTCAAGGACCAAGTATTTTTTTTTAGTTTGAACATTGACAAGGAGTAGGTTAATTCAGGAGTAATCTTCCTTCCCAAGTTTTGTTTTTCAGGTAAAAAAATGGACTTGAATTCGGTCAAATTTTAGGGGTGGTTTGAGTTTCACATGGATTAAAGCTCTATGTATTTCAGAATCTTACCCTAAGGGTTTTGCCCCAGTTTAAACCAACCCAGATGCTTAGAAAATCGATCAGAGTTTTGGATTCACCGGAAATTGAAAAACAGACCGTCGAAAACCTGTCGGAAAAGTAACTAGGGAGAGAAGATTGCTCCCGAGTTAGCTCACTCCAATATTCTTATGCAATTGTATATATAAAATTATCTAAAAAAATATTGTCACAAGACTTAAAATGATATTATCAAAACAAATTTATGAAAAGTATATTTGATAGTACACGACAAATTATTTTCAAGGACCAAGTATTTTTTTTAGTTTGAACATTGACAAGGAGTAGGTTAATTCAGGAGTAATCTTCCTTCACAAGTTTTGTTTTTCAGGTAAAAAAATGGACTTGAATTCGGTCAAATTTCAGGGGTGGTTTGAGTTTCGTATGGATTAAAACTCTATGTATTTCAGAATCTTACTCCAAGGGTTTTGCCCCAGTTTAAACCAACCCAGATGCTTAGAAAATCGATGAGAGTTTTGGATTCGCCGGAAATTGAAAAATAGACCGTCGAAAACCTGTCGGAAAAGTAACTAGGGAGAGAAGATTGCTCATGAGTTAGCTCACTCCAATATTCTTATGCAATTGTATATATAAAATTATCTAAAAAATTTATTGTCACAAGACTTAAAATGATATTATCAAAACAAATTTATGAAAAGTTATTGTCACAAGACTTAAAATGATATTATCAAAACAAATTTATGAAAAGTAGTTTGAGTTTTTAGGGGAGACAAATTCATGAGGCACACGATAGCACAAGAAAGCCTATACTTGATCATGATCAGAAGTCAAAGAGAAATGGTCATCAAAGTGGATTTTTCTAAAACTTATGAGAGAGTAAGTTGGTTTTACCTGATATTGAATAAGTTTCATTTGGGTTTTGTCATCGATTTGTGGTCTTCGTGATGAGTTACATTACCTTAGTGTCCTTGCCATGTTAATCAATGGAGCTGTGTCCATTTTCATCATACCAGGGAGGGGTCTAGAATAGGGCTGCCCCTATCCTCTCTCCTTTTTCTTTTCATGGTTGAAGGTCTAAGTAGGTTAATAAAAGAGGTTGCAGATCATGGTAGCTTCAAAGGGATATGCTTTGGACCAACATGTAATATCACACACCTCTTATTTGTGGATGATATTTTGATTTTTTGTGAAGGTACTAGAATGGTAGTTGATAAATTTAAACACACTTTGTAGTTATTTTGTAAAGCTATTGGTATGATTATAAATCTTGACAATTCCACTATCTCCATGTGAGGCATCACTGGACAAGAACATGGCTATTTCTCTCAATTGTTCCTCTATCAGGTGGTTGATTTAGATTAGGGATTAAAGTATTTAAGATTCTACCTAAAACCCAATCTATATATAAAAGGTCACTGCCAATGGTTGATTGCCAAGGTGGAAAAGAGACTAAATACCTGGTGCAATTGATGACTCTCTCGAGGGGGTACAATGATTCTTGGAAACCGTGCTACGAATTTATACAGTCAGGAAACCAAAAGAAGGAAAAACTTGTTTTGGCTTGATGGAAAAAGTTGGTTGTTTCACAGGCTAGTGAAGGATGGGGTCTCGTTCATTTTTCTTCTCCCAATCTCTAACTACAAAAAATGTTTGGAGGATTTTACAAAAAAAAAGGATTGCAGGTCTAAGTAATTAGTGCAAAATATATCTCCCTCGCTATAATTGAAGATTGGGTTAGAAACCCAAATAAACCATTGCATAACGCCTCAAACATTTGAAAGGCCGTGAATTCAATTTCTCAATTGGTAGGCAATTAACTGATTTGGAAGGTGGGCAAGGGTGAGAAAGTTCAAATAGGTCTTGATCCTTGAATACGCAATAAACGTATGCATAGATTATCTCTTCGATCAATCTAGGATCTCAGAAATAAAGGATTTTACTGTCTTAGACAAATTATGCTCTAGGAGAGGTCTACAGATTGACAACAACATTGAGTCACCTGAAAGGAGATGGGATTGAGAGAAGAATTCGTTGATGAATGGAAGGGTTCTACAGAGGTTTTAAAATACAACAATGTTACAATTCGAGAAGACGAGGACCATTTGATTTGGTCTCTCAATTCCTTTAGAACATATGCGCGTAGCTGCAAGCTAATGATGGTCTCTAATGACACGTTAGTGACAATACAAACATGGAAAAACAATAATCTATTAACTTGGAGGGATGATTAGATGTACTTACACAATGAATTTGAATATGGTGTAAAAATATGAAATGTAGGAAATTGAATTAGATTTCGGAATATATAGTCTTTATTTATAGAATTTGTGTATGACTATGTGAAATTTGAGTTTCTCTGATAGTTACATGTTATTTTCGTGAAAAATGTAATGCATGTACCTAAATGATAGAATTTCCTTAAAAGTTTTATAGAATTGTAGAGAACACTTTGTTCTTGCGCCATGCTTCTCTCTCTCTCTCTCTCTCTCTCTATATATATATATATATATATATATATATATCCTTGAATTTACAAGGCCTCCTGTTAGTGAAGTGTACAAGGGTCTTAACATAATCAAACAATGTGTTTTTTAGATTGTAGCTCTCGATTTTTTCTAGTGCAACGTATAACTTGTTCTAAAAATGGTTAAGGTGATAAAACGTTGTAGCAAAAATAAAAGATGTGTGCATTTTAAGATCCTGATATATGTCAAGGAAAAATTATATATATATATATATATATATATATGTCTGGCGGAATCAACAACTAGTTGGGCACATGCTCGCATTACACGTGGTCGTGTTATCCAACTGCTACCACTATAACCTCCAGGTATGCCCATGATGCCCTTTACACAACACACATTGTAAGTCAGGGGGAGTTGAACTCGAAACCTCATGGAACTTTATTTTCACGACACTTGCCAATTGAGCTGCCCCCCGGGGGGCCAAGGAAAAATTATATTAAAATTAATAAAAAATACTAATTAAAAAAACTGTTTATTTGGAATTTACATAGTTGAATCTATATGTATGTGTAGTTTCATTGAAAATGGATTTGTGTATTCTATACAAAAATAACGTGAAAAATAGAGATATTGAGAGCCATTTGGAAAAATGGAGATTTTGATGTATTTGTAGCCTAAACCACCAGGTTTGTCATTCCGAACCTAAATTTGAAGCAACAAACATGTATGTTAAAGTTGTCACTTTCGTAAAAAAAAATTGAATGGAAGAATGTGCACATGTTCTTAAAAGCGCACATGTTCCCAAAAACATGTGTGTGTTCCCCAAAGCATGAGTGTGTTCCTAAAAACACACGTTTGTTCTTAAAAGGTGTGTGTGTTCCTAATAATGTGCGTTCACTTTTCTGACTAACTTCATTTGTTCAATGTAATCCCTTCACCTTCAAGTGGGGATACCAATGACATTGGAGGGTTTGAACATTAAGTATGGGTACTAGGGACCTTGACATCGTTAGGGAAAGAAACTTGGACCTTAGGCCATAGAGGTTGCTTCTAAGTATCAAGGTACAACCCATCTTGTACCCAACCCTTGAAAAGGTTGAGGGTCAAGTCTCATGCCGAAAAGGAAAGGGCTCCCTTGACCAAAACCTTGAACCACCAAATTTGAAATCTTGAGGGCATCCTTGTCTTCCAAGTAGGGATACATGCATCGTTAGAATATTTTGAGCACTAGTTATGAGTCTCGAGGCCCTTGGCATGGTCATGGAAGGAAACATGGTGATTGGACCCTACAATAATCTTTTTGGAATACATGTCTAAGAAAAACACCTCGAACCACCACACAATACCTCTTAATATCATCCCCTCCTTTGACTAGGGTTATTGTAGTGCCTCATATTTTGGCCTTAGGCAGTTAGAACTTCGATTTTACTCATCTTAGTAATTCGGGGCTTAGTAAATATATGGGCCCAGTTAGATTGATATAGACATTTGAGATAGGCATATATGGACTTATTTATGTGCTGCATAATGTTATTTTTATTGTTATATGCTCATAATGAAGATAGTTATGTGAATTGTTCAAACATGCAAATTTAAATGTGGAATTTCACTATATGGATACCCGTTCAAAATTGTGTTGTGAATGTAAAACATAAGTGAGACATGGTGTCAATAAACATACAATTCTTAATTGAAATTCAATACAAATATGGATTCTCATATGAAATTTGTGATGTATGTGCATGAATATGAGTATTGGTGAGCTAACATACATGTCGACGTACTATATAATAGCCAAATTATTGTAGTGTTGAGTTAACATGGATGTGATAAACTTTAGGAAGATGGCATATGCTATAAGTTATACTTGTGATATACTTTATGATTTCAAATATTTCTTTAATTTGTGGTAAATGTATTTTTTACAGTATGCACAACTTGCCAAGAGTGTAATTTGTGGTAAATGTATTTTTTACAGTATGCACAACTTGCCAAGAGTGGTTGTTCGATGTCATGACTCTAAGAACAATAGTTGCATAGTATGACTCAACATATGTTGATGACTTTATTTCTATCAGAAAGGGATGAGGTAATGCCCATTAAGTATCTTGTTGACCCTATTTGTATCAAGAGGGGTGGAGGTATTGCCCACTGTTTATCCTCCAAAACATGGAGTCATGGGAGGGTTGTGTTAATCCACACTCCTCTAGATGTGTGATGGTAACTGCCAATTGCTTTCTGGGGAAGCTTGGTCAAGATAATGACACTTCCTTTTATGGGTTCTATCTAGAGTTAGGTCAATATAGTTGATGCTATAGCTTAGTCCAACAGAGGAAATGATAGGATGTGAAAGATGAAAGTAGGGTAGGGAGGACAGAGGGTTGTTTTCTTACATGGCTTGGTGTGATCATACAAGAACTATGCACTAGAGGCAATGATTGTTTATTTTTAGTACATGCATATGTTATGTGTCTGCTAGCTACACATACATGCCATGCACATGTACACTAGTACAATTAGCTGATGTATTAATTACTAAAATAAGTTATTACCTATTTAATTGATGGTTTAATGATGATGATGATGATGTAAATTATATTGCATACATAAATATCTAGTGGCATTAAATACCCCTATTAACTTGATTGTTGGTTGGTGTGATGAATTAAATGTATGGTGGGTTATCATAAATTTTGGGGAAAATTGTCAAATTGCATTTAAAAGCTAACACGAGAAGAAAGACTTTGCATTCTATTTATTGCTATTTTATGTAAGTTATTTAATGTTTTAGTTATTTCTTTTTAACTTTTCCCAAAAAATCTTGATGATGGATGTTGATTGCTATTAATGAGGGTAGTTGAGGAAACTTGTAGAGTGGGTTATGAAAACTTGATAAATAGGAAGAGGAAGTGGTGTTGAAGGGGTGGAAATGGAGATTGAGAGGTTGGTGCTTATTGAGAGTTTGGATAATTATTTGAAGGGATATTTCTTGTGATAGTTTTCTTATAGCACATGTGCATTGTTGTTCTTGGAGTCACGTGCATAGAGGGCCAAAAGACCAAAATGTTTCTTGGAGCTAAGAAGTTGACTAGGATCCTAGTTGGCTGGGAAAACAACTTTGTTTTACTTTGGGCAAGTGAGAAAATAACTCTAGGAGGTATCTTCATACTAATTGTTAGACTACCATACAATTCATCAATTTCAACAAACCAAGTAGGAGGTATTTTCCTTTGTATTTTGTTATGTTTAAATGTTAAAATCTCAAAGTCGAGGTCTTATTTAACTCCTATTGTTATTTAGATTCAGATGTAGACATTTCATGTTGTTATTTAGATTCAGATTCAAAAAATGGGGCAAATGTAAAAGAGAATTGGGTATGTTGTGAGTTATTCCATTTGTAAAGCAAAAAATGTATGGTAAAACAAAACTCTTACAACATAAGTATTTTAATTAGTGAATATTATTGCATAACATATTCAAATAAGTATTACATTTGATATCGGATAAAAAAAGATAAGATAAATTTATTAATGAACGACTAATGACCACAAAAGTAGGTCAAAGGGTGGGTTTGTTGAATACAATGATGTCAATACAATGCATGAGTACCAAAAGGTCTCTTATAGAATGCAAGATGCAGAAAGTAAAGTGAAAAAATGAAGGTTCTAATGTTATGACCAAAAGGACCATCATCTTTGTGTATGCTACTCTAAATCAATACTAATGGGATTGTAGATTTAAGAGGGACTGAAGTAGATATCTCATTGCCCACATAGCCATAGAATCCTTGAACGAGGATTATACCCTGTAAAGAAAGTTAGGGTTCCATGGCTACCTGTAGTTTTCAAAATTTTGCATACACAGAACTTTGTCTGGCTATAATAAACATAAATGAAAACAAAATGTTTCTTAATCCTATCATCAGGCTGCTCTTTGCAAAAAAAATATATATTGATTTGGAGTTCTAATAGCTAAACAAAGAACCTAGGTTGCAACCAGGATAAAGGAAATAATATATTTAGATGAGTAAAAATTTCATAGCATCGTTCTCATGAATGTGAACTTGGGGGAAGGTGCTACATGAAGCTTCCATTGTATTGTGTTATTATTGTTCTTATGTGACGTGAAAACAAATTAAGATATATATCATCTTTATTAAATAAAGACAAATTGAAGAATGATAAATATCATATTTATAAAGTGTAGCTACATAAATATGAAGGTTAAATAAATTTCTAAAAATATATCAGGGTTTATGAACAACAAACCCTGTAAAATAAATGAGTAAAGTTGATATAAGCACAAACTCTCTCACATTTATTGCATGAAGAATGATTGTTTACAATGCTAGATTTGGAGATAAATTCCTCAGTACATATGAACATGTGTCTGTAGCCTATAGAAAGGTAAACAAAGAATATAACCTGCTAGCACATGTAATCAAAACAGTTGTCTTTTAGGTTTACAATAGCCATCTTATGAAAATGCAACTTGGTACACCACCTGTAAACCCTCACATGCATAGAAAAGAGGGATCAAGCCTTAATAACAACGACTAGTAAACCCTCACACACAAAGAAAATAGGGGACTGAGCCTTAACCCATCAAACTCAAAGTAAGATTGACAGAGAATAAAGATAAGGGGGGAGAGGACCAAGTACTTTAATAGAAACTCCAATGTAATTTTCTAAAAGAAGCCACGAACCATGGAAAATGAAGGGTCTAGCCTTAAATAATTTAATCCCCATAAATTAAAATAAAATTAAGGTCAAGCTTCATAAATGAGAACCCAAATAAAAATAAAAATAAAGGGAAAATGAAAAAGGGCTTTGCCCAAATCTAAAAATCGTGTTGTCAAAAGAAAAGTTTGATCTTTAGAGTTCGCTTGACCTTTAAAATTCTTGGAACTTGCAAAACATAACAATAGATCAATGGTGAGAAATGAGTATCATGGAATAATTCCAGAATAATAACACTTAACAATGAAACTCTCACCATGGAATAGAGAAGATTAACAAGATGCTTCGTGAAAACTTAGCTTGAAACACTCGAAACCCTCACTTGGACGAGAAATCGAAACTTAAAGGGGAAATTGTGAAAAATAAAACAAAACAAGTGCTGCATGGCAGCGTAGTCCTTGCCAGGTTGGAATGAGAGTAAATGCGTGGGTTGCAAGTTGTAGTACATGTGGTATCCATGTAGAATTTAGTATTCCCGAATTAGTTTTATTTGAAATTTATCAAAAAATATTAATGTCTGGTACATCAACGAAGGTTCTTAGTATCTAAGTTTGATAGTACATGAAATATTTAATACATAACCCATGTAACCCAACCATTACAGAGTCGCGGGTTGGCAGAGTCACTGGTTCACATTTTTCATTTTTCATGTCCAACCTGTTCAGTGATATACATTTTGCACCCAACAATTCAGTCATACACATGAGAGTGGGTAATTTATAGAATATTATAACAATATATAGCATTATAGCATTATAGCTATATATTGTTATAATATTCTACAAATTACTCAGTCTCATGTATATGAAGGAATTGTTGGGTGCAAAATGTATATGACGGAAGTGTTGGGTGCAAAATGTATATGACGGAACACGCTGGACATGAAAAATGAAAAATGTGAACCCGCGACTTTGCCAACCCGCGACCGTAATTGTTGGGTGCAAAATGTATATGACAGAAGTGTAGGGTGCAAAATGTATATCACGGAACAATCTGGACATGAAAAATGAAAATTAAAAATAAATTTCAACTTTATTATCATAAACAAAATCAAAATTTAAAAATTCCAAATTTACATTTAAAAAAGTTAAAAATAATATTGAATAAAA
>CBVK0103690423.1:0-14028 GCA_900067695.1 Picea abies
TTCTGATTTGCTATGTTGACAGCTGGCCCCCACTCATCGAGGTTTCACTGATCGCGATTTCACAATGCATAAATCACTTGTCACCGGGATCCCCGATTCTCCGATGAACAAAAAACTCTGATGGTGCCCGATCCTTTGCCACCTGTCCTTGTAGATGAACGGTCCCTATTCCTCTTTATAGAGCTGTGATCAACGGTCCTAGTGCAATCTTGACTTAACGGTTGCGATTGAATCGCAATATCGCGTTTCATGATTTCAGATTTTCTGTTGCAGTGTGTTCTTGATATTTCAAAGTCCCAATCCCCGAAACTCCGATCAGGGCTAGGATCTACAGTTCAGATTCATCCTGGATTCAATGGCTATGATTAAATTGTGAAATCGCATATCGCAATTTTGGAGTTTTCGTTGTCGAGTGAATTGGACATTTCAAATTCCTGAACCCCGATACTCTGTTGACGTCACACATGGTTTGACACGTGTTAAATTATGCCACGTGTCACTCTGATTTGTGACTTACATGTGTCTAAAGTGTTGAATCTGCCTAACACCTGTCATTCCCTGGTTGTGCCACGTGTCCCTAGCTGACGTGGTCTGCTGTCATGAATTGGATCGACGGTCTAGATCACATGTTGATCTGACGGTTCAGGTTCAGTCGGGATTTCTTTCATCGCGATTTTGGGGTTTCTGTTGTAATTGTTTGTTGATCTGACGGTTCAGGTTCAGTCGGGATTTCTTTCATCGCGATTTTGGGGTTTCTGTTGTAATTGTTCACGGGACTTGTGAAACTCTGATTCCCGATGGCTTATCTTCCTCGCATCTTCTGCAGATCTGACGGCTGTCAGTGAGTTGATCTGACGGTTCAGGTTTAATCGGGATTTCTTTCAACGCGATTTTGGGGTTTTTGTTGTAATTGTTCACAGGACTCATGAAACTCCGATTCCCGATGGCTTATCTCCCTCGCAGCTTCTACAGATCTGACGGCTGACGGGTATTAGCTTCCGATCTGACGGCTCAGATCCTCTCTCCAATAAGGACTGTAAACTACGGTCCAGATTCATTTTGGATTCAATGGTTACAATTGAACCGTGATCTTGTTGCAATATGTATGATACAAACCCATCAATGTCAACAACCATTCGTTGTCTGCAAACTTTCCATCAATGACAACAACCATCAACACGCATTTGCTGCTTGTTCAATATTTTCCAACATCTTTCTCCATCCAGTTGGGGCACATCATCACGAGATATGAGGGTTTCAAGTATTCAAGGGAAATAAATTGATCTTGTATTGATTTTCATGCAGTTGTTGAAGGCCTAAGAGGTCTTATCTCTCAATTTTGTTGTATCTTGGTGGCATATTCAACCTAGACTTCTTTATCTTGCAATATCATTCCATATTTGCAGATCTTATGTATGGAGGTCAACTTATTATCTAAATAAAGGTCAGATTTGAAGTTATTGAGCATTAGCATGTGTTATATTCCTTGTATTTTTCTCTATCTATGTTTTGTTGTGTTATATTCATGCTGCAAATGTTATAGATCTCAACCAAAACACTCAAACAAACAACACGAACAGATCACAAAATCACCCTAAGTTCCTAGAAATTCTGCTTGGAAACATTACATTAATAATGTTAAATGGCCTAGTGGTTTCTCAAGAAGCTTGGGCAGGAAAGTGAAACAATTTCATAGTATATTTTATGTCAAGGGATTGCATGCTAACTTTGTGTCCCAATGGGGTATCCCCATACCTAGAAAATACATCAACTCATCGATTTTGAAGAATTCTAAACTGGATAGAGTCACCAATGAGAAGAGCTATCACATGTTTGTTAAATTTGGAGAAAGGCCAAGGAACAGGGATGAGCTCCATGCTCACTAGAGGGCCAAATTCTATAAAAATAAATCTTTATGGAGAAAATTTTCTCTGCAATTGTCAGGTCGTGGAAGTGGCAAGTTAGGGATGGCACATTCAATAAAAGGATGTTATATTGCATGTATATTATTAAGAATTCAACTTTTCAATAAGAAGTTCCCCATACTTTTTAAAGAAGAGATTGTGCCACCTGTAGCTGCTAAGGTTGTTAAGTGGCCCTTCCTTGACAAAGTCTTTCTTTAATGTATTTCCTTGTATCATGGAATTGGCAAGTTAAGAATGGGGCATTCAATAAAAGGACGTTATACTGCATGTATATTATTAAGAATGCAACTTTTCAATTGGAAGTTCCTCATACATTTTAAAGAAGAGATTGTGCCACATGTAGCTGCTAAGGTTGTTAAATGTCCCTTCCTTGACAAAGTCTTTCTTTAATGTCTTTCTTTGTATCATTTCGATAACTAGGGAGAGAAAAATAAGAAAACATAACTCCAATATAAAGATATGCAGTGATTAATGTTTTTTTCTTCCTTATTTAAGTTGGGAAGAAAAAGGAGAAAACATAACTCCAATATAAATATATGTAGTGATTAATGTTTTTTTCTTCCCATTTCGAGTATAGATACTATGGTAATAGTGATGGACTGGTTTTTCGTATGTACATACATGTGTATAAGGACAACTGCAATGTCATTTTTGAGTTGGAGGGATTATGGTGGATGTACATAGTGCTCTCTTTTAGAGATTTTTGATACAATAATATAAAAAAAGGGCCTCTGAACTAGTGTTATTTACAAATTGAACTTGACACTGAACTAGGAATGCATCATAAGACAATAAATAACTTGTAACTATAGATCTTTGCATCAATTTCCTTTGGAGTTTCATGATTGGGTATATGATGGACAATTACAACCATAATGAAAATATGTCTAGTCGAGTCTTGTATCACATGATTTGGATTTTTAGATTTGAATTTTTCAACAACAAAAACATGGAACAAATAATCCAACAATGATAATCTTGGTGAATGGATTACAAATATCCATTTTTTATTTATTTTTCATTCAAACTAAAGATATCACCTACAAATTTTCATTATTTCATGTATCATCTAACACTGATCTATTTTGTCGAATAATTGATCTGGTAAAGCCATGGAGAAAATTCCTTTTTTTGGGTTACATTGATGATATGTTAAAATATTCCCATCAACAATTAGTGAATTGAAAATTGGGTTATAAATCAATTTCTCTATTAATCTGTACATGATAAGTATCCCAACATCAACATGTCTGTATAGACTTGTAATATAACATATAATGGATAACATAATACATTAGCCATTATTGATTATACATGTGCATGGGTAATCTTAGTTAATGGATTATTGATTTTATTCCTCTTGATTCTGGCTTCAGTTCACTAATTTGACTCTAGTAGACCCTTTGAGGCACTCGATTGGGACACTATATTATGGAATTCAATCCCCATATCCATTCCATAGTTAGTTAGAATGCTTCATTTCGAATCTAATATTGTAATAAGAATGATTTTAGATACAAGATTTTTGTGGCAATACTCAATGTGACTGTCTTTTCCAGATTATGTAGTATTCACCATTCTTGTCAATGTTTTGGATATATATCATAGTTCATGTCGAAAAGAGAAATTTAGAAACAATGCTTACCACTGGGAAGATAATTAGTTATCAATAGTCCAATCTTAACATTTTCATTGCTAAGGATGGAAAATAACTAAAGAAACCTACCACTCTTATCAATGATAATGATTATGTTGGTTACATAGCTGTGTCAAGGAAACAACTTTTGTAGGTGTTTATGTGATACCAAAAGCACCAATAAAAAACAAGGTACACCACTTCCAACTTGCAGTGCAAGCTTCTGCATCATAGAAAATGATATATCACACAAACAAGAAAGCAAGCACAAAGTTGAAAAGACACATCAAATTTAGTCATAATTATAGACCAATCACACTGTATTGAACTAGATCACTAATACATAAATATGATCACACATGTGATTATATTATCTTATCATTCTCATTTACATACTCCAAAGACAATTCTACTTCTTTGAATAATTTTGTGAAAATGAGTAACTAGATGGAAACTGTATGAAGCTAAGGTTATGGCCTTTAGTCTATCATGGCTAAACATCACTTATAAAGGCTAGTTAATAATTATACGCATTTGTTACCAGCGACACTTAAGATATATTAGACAAGATTAATCAATAATATATCTATCTTTAAATACATTTATGATCCCTCCTACAATCCTCTACCTCTAGCTTGCACACTAATATAGTGATAGAACATAAAATGATCCTTTGTTTCCGCCTCCACAAGCACAACTTTTCAATGTTTTGTCATTGAAAATACCGGCTTTGGATTTTTTGGGAAGGCTCTTTATGCATTATTGAGTTTTTCCATGGGCTATCCAACAATGTGGGATATGAAAGCCTCCAAACCAAATGACACGCTAGTCTTTTATAATCCATGATTTTCTATGGACTACTCATTGTACAGTCAATGTTTCAAATAAGCTAGACCTTAATATTGCTTTGGCACAAACTCATGCAAGTTATGCTTTTGGAAGTAGACACAAAAGGGCATTTTATGCTTGATTAACCAACGTACTATGAAATCAAACTGTTTGTACTAATGTTCTAAGAACATAATCCCGAGGGGGTATTACATATGTCTATCTTTCTCCCTTATGGATATAATAAAAAGAGGTAGTGTTGCATATATAAAAATGAAAAGTTGCATTTAAAGAAGGAAGAGATTCAAATTATCCAAAGGGGACACATGCATTTATATAGGTGTTAACTGAGTGACCTTATATTCCAAATTCCTTTATTGACACATATACCACCTGTGTTACTCATCTGTAATCTACATTATTCAATGACACACACATACACATGTCACATATTTATTATATATTTATTTACAATAACCTAAGCTAACATTTTCCAATTAGGTATAGCTTGGGTGGTTTGGAGGAATGATTTTTATCCTCGTCACCTAGGTTCAATACCCACAAATGACATGTTGAGCTCATAATGAGTATATTGTTGTAATGGCTTCAAGCCACTCGAGCACGTGTACCCTACACCCATGCCCCATACATCTTACATAAACCCTATGGATATTTTATATTGCATTTTCACCCTACATATTTTCCTTTTACATGCTTCTAGTGTATGGTAACTATCTTCAACACCCTGAATTTCTATAATGTCCTTGGATGAGCAATATTTCCCTATAAAAGAAATTTTACATCACCCTACTCCACTATACATGTTCCTTGCACAAACCAATGCCCAATACCATGTTCTATGTCTCACGAGAAAAAAAAAATAGCATCCAAAATCCTCATATCTATTCATATCTCCTATGTGAGGTCTACTATGATCTTCAAATGTTTCCATTGTTTCTTTCCAACATAATGAATCACTATCTAGGTTCTATCCCACAACCAAAGACTAAGGTTTTGTTTCCAATCTAGTTTACCATTGTCTAGATTCTATACTGTGAGATCTATTGTTATCCAACTTCTTTAATATCTAGGTTCCTCTTAAGTTTTATCATTAAGAAAGTGCTGCCAAATATCCCCTTACATATGTGAATCCCATTTTTCCCAGCTACAATCTTTTCAATACAATTTACACATTCCCTATCTATATCCCATATACCTAAAAAGTATAGTGTCCTTGATTCACTCTAGAACAACCAAATACTAAAAGAGAAAATATTGTCTCAAAACACACCTTCAACCTACCTCTTAGCCCATCCAACATATGCACTTCAATATGCCCTCACATATTGAAAAAATAAAATGATATTTAATGTTTATTATTAATATGTTCAAGATTAAAAAATTCTCACTCAAATGCAATAATGCAATATTTAAAAGGTTAAGGAAACATTAATTAAACCCCTTTCTTTACTCAAAAAAATGATAGATGCATAGGATTCACAGACCTATGAAATTAAATCTGACTAATCAACCTTCACAAAATGCACAAGGTTGTGCAATTATGCTTAAGTTATATGTGTGTGTAATACCTCTTTTATAATCTACCTTTTATTATATAGATTGTGCTTTTGACATATTGGCTTTCCTTTTGTTATACTTCTTGATTTATCTATGCACTATGCATCTCTGCAGCATGATTTCTACAATACCATACCATACAGTCGAATACAATATTTTGAAGAATTACCAAACAATATCTAAAGCATGTATGTACTTTCTTACACAAAAATTATGTTACCAACATAAATAACTGAAAGAATTCCAAGGAAAATTATACAAAATGTGATGACTACATTCCAACAAATCATGGAACAACATGTGTATCTAAAATAGTCTCAAATCCCAATGGAAGTCCCTATTGATCAACCTATTTTCAAGTTGGATTCAAAGATTAACTTCATCATGTTGATGGCAATATGAATTAGGAAAATTTGGATGAATGGATATTAAGACTTTAAGACTCGGATGCTACCGAATCTTCTGCAAATGACAAATGGCGATACAAAACACACATGGAAGGATTCCTTTTCATTGATATACATTAATTTCTCATTAGTTTAGGGGTGTTTAACACCATCACTTTGCAGCTGTACTCGCCCTTCGTTGAGAGTGGACAAGTGTATGACTAATTTGTCTCTCTCACCACTTCTTCAAAATATCCTTCATTGATCACTTCCTTGGAGTCATTGGATATTTGAAAGGGGAATGCATAAATGATTGCATCTTCTAGGACATTTTTTTAGACAACCCAAAGAGTTGAGGTGGTGTTAAGAAGAAAGAAAAGGATAGAAGAAACGTGGCTCTCTATTGGAATAAATCAGAAGGAAAATCAAATCTATAGAGGCCCATGTGCCAAAAGTTATGCAAACTTAAAGACTATACAAGTCAAGCAACATGCATTGTAACTTGCACAAGAAATTCATCCCACTAGTAGAAATAATACCCCAACAAAAGAGAAGTCACTACATCAAGGGGCACTCGACAATATCACAACTCAACTTCATAAAATCCCTAGTTAGGGAAAGTCCATTGATATTTCTTACACTTGACATGGTCTTTTCCTGTTATACCCATTTCAATCTAGCCTCTGATTTTTATAGTTACTTCAGTTTACTAGCAAAGAACATTTTGTGAAGATCAAGGGAGATAACCATGTCTATCAATATGTTTGTATGTGTGTAGATCTGATTTTGATCAAACAACATCAGGGTTTTGATTGTAATTACAGTAAAAAATGAGGGGGAAACTTTTGATATTGGTTTAGTAACATCACTTGGTCACCTAGTTGGGAAATATATTGTCACTTCACTCGACCTCCATGGCTGGCCAATATTGCACTTCTTCTTTGTTTATAAGATAAATCTTCTTTTTCTTTTCAATAAGAGAAAAACAAGATATTTAATACTTTAAAAGACATACATTGACAAATCGAAATATAGCGTGCTTGATGGGGTCCATTAAATCAGTATATAGAGATTTGAGAATAAAGACATTTTGAAATTGTTTCCTTAACCTTTCCTTCAAATAGATCTCCATCATAGTGATCTCTATTACCCCTCAAATGCACGTTCAATTTGAGAGTTTCTTTCCCATAACATTAATCTAGGAAAATGGTGATGGAGCCTTGTTTCGTTAGTTGGATAAGGGATATTTTGCATTTATGGAATTAGTGCTAGAGAATATTTGATATGATAGGCATGAAAATCTACCATGTAGCACATCAAGATAACCATTGTTGATGATCAAGAGGCTTCATATAGTTTCTAGTCTTGATGGAAGATATTCAGACCACTTTGCACAAGAGGATAATGTTGAGTTTTTTAATCATTCCAGTGTTGAAAACCCTCTAGCCTATACATTGACCCTATTGTATAGGTATGATATGATATTGAACAGACTGAACAAGTATATTTTGTAAGTATTTTTTTTAAGTCAATCCTACTCCACTAGTTTTTTTCATTTCTAAACTAGGACGGTGGTCTGATGCAACAAAAGGAGACATCATATCAAATCCAAGCAATCTAGGTTGTGTGCCAAATGAATATGGTTTTTTGGTGAATGTTATCTAGGATTCAAAGTACTAGGAAGTCTATTACAACTGCAGTGATCTAATAACTTATATTACATCTGTTGTGCCAAAGAGAGACAACAATGGTTATGTGATGATTGTAGTCGGTGGTAGATTAAATCAACAAAGAAATGGAATGAAAAATGTCATATTTGTAGCTCAGATTTTAAATGCTAGAGGGTTGTCCCAACATTGGACTCTAACCCATTTCTTGGTCAAAGTCAATTTGGGATACATATGAAAGTGTGATCTGGAGTTTTGGTACACTTTTGTTGGATATCTTAAGGGGAAAACATATTCCTTGATCTTATGATAAGTAAGGATATTCTTGCTACTAATGGACTATTTTCTAGAAGGGTGGATTTTTTAATGATGATGGAGCCGAGTTGGTTTTAGAAGTAAACATCAGTTCTATCCTATGTTTTAACAAGGGATCATTAAGGTTGGAGCTAAGTTCTCATCAATAGTATTTGAAAGATGTATAATTGTCTTAACTTATGAATGGAATACCACAAGTCATTCTTGGAGGTGGAAATAAGATCAAGTTGTGTATCCAGACCTACTAACATCATTTTATCTTCAAGCTATTGACTTTTTCTGCTATGGGAATGACACATGATGCAAAGGAAATGCTAAAGGGTGGTGCAATTTTTGAAGAAAAAATGGAACAACATGATGCAGGCCATTAATTATTGCAATTTTAGAGTATTATCAAAGATTTCTTCCTAGTAGAATTGATGGCAAAATTCAGGATTCTAACCTTCTCAACCTATTAAAATAATAGTATATATCTGAGTTGATTTTTTTACAACGTGGGAAATTATGTTTTGGCATGATTATGAAGGATACATTATAGAATTTCTTTGTAAAAAAGGGAATAAGATCATATGGGTTCAAGTCTAGCAATACGCATTTACCCTTGTCATTAGGATAGAAAAAGCCAATGAAGGGGGTTTGTGAAGAATATGGACATTATAAATACTACCAACCAATGTTCGAATTAGAAAGTATGTCTGTCCAATATTTGTAAATGTGTATGTACTACAAAATTTCAAGCATGAAAATTGTGATGTTAGGGCTTCAATAACATATCATTTATTTGATTATTTTCAATTCGATAACTCCCTACTTGTATAGATACTTTTCTTTTCTTGAGTCTTTCTATATGTAAAATATGAGAGTTCCTAAAAACTATAGAGCATAATACATTGAAGTTTAAAATTAGAGAATTTTCAAAAACAAACGTAAAAAAATTCACTTCTTTTAAAATGGATAGAAAACAAGACCTTGAGATATATTTGAATTGTTTTCTAGAACTGAGCATGCAAAAGTTAAATTGATGATGGTATAGTGTGAATAAGATTCATATATATGGATGGAGAAAGCATGGGATCAATTGGTCAATTATTCATCCTGGACCTCTACAATGATAAAGAATGCAATGATTCATATTTGTAACAACTCTGAGAGTTTCATTTGGTTTCTAAACTAAATATAAATATTGAAATTTTCCTCACTGCTACTATGCTATTTCAAGCTTGTTGACTAGATTTTTCATCATCCCCTTATTAGGAATTGGTTAATTTGGAAAATAGGAAATGACACACAAGTTCTTATAGGCAAGGACCCTTGGATCGATTGCAAGAACAAACACATCCTTCCCACTCCTCTTATGCATGTTGTAGACAAATTAGGTCTCTATTGTTACATCAAATTGCTCGTAGGGATCAAGAAACATGGCAATATCGATGGATTTCATGGAAAGAAGTTGGCCTAGGGGCTAAGCATGATGAATTTCAGAACACTTACACAAATGCCTGTATAATATATTCATCCATCTATAGGATCAAGATGACCATATTGTATGGTAATTGAACCCAAATGGAGCCTATGAACCAAGAATTGGTTACAATGCTCTCACCCCCAAAAATGAAAATCATCAACAAATTTGGTGAGGGAATTTGTTTTTGGAAATTGAAGTGTCTAGAGAAAAAAAAAATCATATGGCTGTTTTTGGAAATTGAAGTGTCTAGAGAAAAAAAAAATCATATGGCTACTATTGAACAACAAGGCTCTTACATGGGATACAATTCAAAAGAGAAATTTTTAGGGTCCTAGAAGGTGTTCCCTCTGTAGGAAATATATGGAAACTAATCACCACCTCATCCTTTATTGTGACTTCTCATTAGAAGTCTAGATACAGGTTGATCGTATCACAAGAATATACAATGCTTGGACATGAACATCTATTGAAGAATCTCTAGAAAATTGGCTCTACAATCCTTCAACATCAAATTTCAATACTCTTCCCCTATTAGTTGCATGGGGGATTTGGATAGCTAGGAATCAATCACTCTTTGAAGACATGGTGCCTATCCCTCTCAAATGTGTTCTCCAAATAATAAACATCATTTCATCCTTCCCTCAGCTCACTAAATCATCCCAATTTGTCAGGTCATAGGTAGATCCAATTGAAAGAGATATATCCTAGGATTTATTTGATGGAGATTCTCAGGGAGACCCTCCCCGAGGAGGATTTGAGGGAATTATTCACCTATCCAACGATTCCTCTATCTCTTTTCCAGTTGGCATTGGGAATGAGACTAAAACATTTTGTGATCTCATGGCCCTAAAACTCTCTCTACACCTAGCCTTAGAAAATGGCATGTCTCATTTGCACATTTATGGTGATTCTCTATTAGTGATTCAAAGGATGACTAGGGGCT
This sequence comes from Picea abies, assembly GCA_900067695.1. Classification (NCBI taxonomy): domain Eukaryota; kingdom Viridiplantae; phylum Streptophyta; class Pinopsida; order Pinales; family Pinaceae; genus Picea; species Picea abies. The sequence goes on from CBVK0103690423.1 coordinate 10,744, forward strand.
TCAACATTCAAAATAATCTCCTTGATTCCTCTTTCTTAAGAGATCCAAAATAGTTCCAAAGGTTTATCTTACATATCCTTCAACCATGTCTAGAGGGACAAGAATTGAGAAGCATATGGGATATCCAAAATTGGATTGGCATCAAACCCAGACACATGGAATATTGCAAAAAAATCCCTGCCTCTCATCTCAAAATATCTTCATGACACTTGGCTACAATAAAAATGAAATGGATTTATTTTTGTTAATATAAATAACCAATGAATGTAAATGATAGATGATTACATGAGAATGAAAATGCTACATGGATACACGAGAATTTTGATAATCTACTTATGTATTTATTTTTGTTATTCATGATATTATTACAGAATTATGGACATTCAATCATAGTAGACAATAGTTAGGTTTTTCTCATTGGTAGCTTTTGTGGATTGCCATTTTGGGGCTTTCAACCACCAGGAATGCTTTATGCATTTATGGATGTAATTTTTTTTTTCTAAAATAAAATTACATGATTTTTTCCTTGTAAAAAAGTTGTATTGGGAATTGCTAGCAATGATGCATGCCTCAAGGGCTTACCAACACTATCTAATTGGAATAAAATATGAATTGGGCATCAACCATGAAAATATTAGATATTTGATGACATAGCCCCAACTAAGTGTGAAAGGTGTTGGGTGGATTTCCTTATTAAATATGACTATGAAGCAAAGCATATTACAGTGAAGGAAAATAAAGTGATAGATGCATTGAGTAGAAGACAACATTTGGCCACTATTACACAAGCCCATCCATACCTACAATCTTTAATCCTACCACACTCATTAGATAATGAATGCTATATGGAGGTATGTGAATCATTGCATTGAAAGGATACTTGGAGCAAGAAAGAATAAAGAAAACATGAAGGGTATTAGTTAGTTGTAGATGAATTTGTTCTCTAGCATGACTGGATCTATGTTCTAAACAATATGGAATAAGATAAAATAAGATAACTTTATCAATGTTCAATAAATGACCAAAACAAAGGTGAATGAGGCTAGAAGGTACAACCAATGATACCAATCTATAGGGTGCCCTAAGCTACCTTGAAAGCATAAAGCCACAATTAACATGATAAAAGAAAACATGAACTAAATATTGCATCCAATAGGATGAGAGAGTGCAAAAGAACACCTATAATTTTGTAAGAGAGGAAGAAGGCGAGGAGGAGGAAGTTCTTACCTTAGAGTTGAGCATAGAGAAGGAGCAAATGATTTTTTAATGATGTCATCTGAAGAGTTCCCAGGGATGACATTTTTTGAGGCACATAATACTCCTTTCTTAGGAAAACCAGGTTACTAGAAGATATGCAACTTTAAAAAAGAACTAATTTTCATCCATATTGAAAAAAATTAAAATATCTTAGCAACAAGAGAGAAAATATTTCCAGCAATGCATGATATATTTAATTTCTAGCATAATACATACACTAACATGTACACAAGGAAATTTATTAGCACATTGCTATGAAGGTTGGACATAGAGGAAAAATTGGCAACTTATGCGAAAACGATAGAAATCTAGATGGTGGCTTGGAAAAAGTAAACCATTATGGCCATAATTCTAATGAGAAAGGGAAATGTTTGGGATGAGAAAAAAAATCAGACATATGTATTTTCATGGGGGGCTTGATCACATTTCACCTGCATAAGACCATTAACCAAACCATTACACAGTTTTTAGTATTTGAAACTCATAACTGAAAATTCGACAACTAGAATGTATACCCAAATACCCAAACATATACAACATGAATGATGAGATTTTACCACCACACTTTTTCCACCACAAATATATATTCATTATTAAAGTTTGGGAGTAATTTAGAACAAAAACTAAATCAGGGATTTGAAGATAGGGGCAATTTGTAAGTTGGATGTTTATCACTACCCCGATCTACATGAAAATGAACTATTCAACAATAAGGGAGGAAAACATTCTATTACACATGTATTTTCATGGGGAGGCTTGATCACATTTGAGTTACATAATCCCATCAAACAAACCTTAACAAGGTCTTAGTCCCAAATTAATTTGAAGCTTCAACAACTAGAATATATGCCCAAATACCAAAATTATACAACATGACTCATGTGCTCTCATCATTACACTTATTGCACCACAAATAATTATATTCGTCGTTAAAGTTTGGGATAAATCTTGAACAAACTCTAAATCAAGGATTTGAAATACAAGGGAAATTTGTAAGCTAGATGCTTATCTACATTGACCCACATGGAATTCAATTATTCAACAGTGAGGGAAGTCACCATTCTATTACACATGTACCTCCATGGGAAAGCTTGACCAGTTTGAGTTGCATAGACCCATCAATCACCTCTGCACCATTATTGAATGAAAAAAACCATGAATTCCATCAATCCCTTATGTGTCAGAATGACCTCAAATCATCACAACAAACCTCTCTGTGAAATTGTATGCTTGTTTTTCAATCAAACAACATGACCAACAAGAACTAAATAAGATAAATTTTCTTAAATATGAAAATCTCATGTATCATTACATATAAATCCCAACACTATTCCATAGATAAATCAAACAATACACAATTCTTTGTGAACAAAGAAATTTATGGATATTATGGAACTTGTAGTAGAAAGCCTCTGGGGTAGTTCATGCCATCAATATGAATCATCCATAATTCTGTCTGCCTCCATGTTCTTGTCTCTTTTCCTCTTCTTGCTCCATCTCCTTGAAGGTTCTATGAGAACTAGTAGATCTGAGACAAACTAAAGGTCTAAGGACAACTATAGTTTATATACAAACTCTATATGGAATTTAGTGAATTAATGCCAACTAAGGTTTGTATGAATTATGGATATGAACTTAACCCATATGAGATAACTCCATCTATTTGGATAAATGGTTAGAGAATAATATATTTTTATATTAGAGAAGAATGGAGATAGACATAATTGGATTCCCATTGAGAAAAACTATTGTGTGCACACTTTGAAAGTTATAGTTGTTGTTCCCATAAAATTAGGAAAAATACCTTTGAATAATTGTCATTAACATAAAATAGGACAAAATACCTCTGAAAAAATTCCATTAACAAAAAATTGGGGCAAGGTGGGGTAAGTAGCCGAATTGGTAAGTCACTCTTGTAACGACGGTGTGACTTGTGTTTGAGTCTCTCGAAGGCATTTCTCACTCGAGTGGGAGTGTTGATTCGGTGATTGGGCATGTTAAGTTGCATTGCATTGTAGGAGCATTTAA
>CBVK0103690441.1:0-11215 GCA_900067695.1 Picea abies
ATCTATTCAGGTTCATAACATATTATCTGCTATTTGATTAAATTGTCTTGGAATATGTGTAAATGTGATGGAATAAAAATGTCAAGATAAAAGTCTAACTTGCAGGTATTTGTGGAAGAGGCAAGGATCACAAACATGGTACACATTGTTGAGATGGAGGACAACCAGTTGGGAATCTAGTAAAATGCTAAGGTGATGAATATGGTGATGGCTAGCCTCGGTGAGGAGGCCAATGGCAGTTGTGTACTCTTCTTGGTTATTGGTTGTTGAACCCAAACATATGTCATTGGAGTGGAGCAGATCATGTGAGGGTGAATAGAGGGCCCAAGCAGCCGAAGAGAGATTTTATGTCCAACGGCTATCTCCATCGATGTAACCGATGTGGTAGGCGGATGGAGGAGGCATCTGTCAATAACACAAATGATAGATTAGATGTGAGGTATGGAAGAAAGAAGATTAAAAACTCTACAAAAATGTATAAAAAAGAAATAGCCTAGTGTAGAATGACTATGCTTAGGCATAAAATTTCTTTAAGTACAACCCGTTGACGGGTTCTTTGAGAGCGTGGCCTTCGGGAGAGGCCAAAATGTATGCTCCTTTAGTGAGGCAATGTTGGATGATGTAAGGTCAATGCCATAGTGACTTGAATTTTCCATGGTCAAGGGTATTGTGAGCGATATCGTAAGCAAGGATGAGGTCACCTTCATTGAATGAGAGAAGGTTGACATGGTGATCAAAGGTGGCCTTTAACCATTTTTTGGCTACCTCATTGTTCTGTAATGAAGATCGACGATATTCATCCAGGGACTCTAAGTTCAACAAACGTTGCTCCATTGGAGCAGTGTCTGGTAATAGCTCAATAGTGGTGCATAAGGTAGGAATTTTTCACTCAATGGGAAGAGTGGCCTCGACCCCATGGAGTAGATGAAATGGTGTGAAACTAGTGGAAGTTTTCACTACCGTGCGATAAGCCCATAGTGCGGAAAATAATATATGCTGCCAATTGGTCTTATGTTTGTTAACCGTGTGCTGCAACATGGTTTTGAGGACATTGTTGACTACTTCGACCTATCCATTTGACTAAGGATAATATGGGGAGGCAAACTCGTGGGAGAAGCCTAACTTGGATGAGAGTTCGATGAAAATCTCATTCTCGAAATGTTTCCCATGATCAGAGACTAGTTGTAGTGGTGCTCCAAAGAGGGAAATGACGTGGTTAAAGAAAAACTTGTTGCAGTGTCAGTGGTGTTGTTGAAGGTAGGCATGGCTTCATCCCACTTGGTGAAGTAATCGACTGCAACGACAATGTATTTGTGTCCATTGTTGGATGGAGGGTTGTAAGTCATGAAGTCAATGCCCCATTTTCCAAAGGGGCCGGCAGTAATGACTAGGTGTAGAAAAGTAGGTGGTGCTCGTGATTTTTTGGCATAAAAATGACATTTTTCACATTGCTTCACAGTGTGGATGCAATTGTGAAACAATGTAGGCCAAAAGAAATTGGCGCGAATGATTTTCTAAGTGGTGGACATCCATGAGAGGTGGCCTCGACAAGCATCGTTGTGGCAGTTGTTCAAGACTTGATCGACCTCGTTGATAGTCAAACATCGGAGGAGTATAGTGTCGACCCCTCGCAAATATAAGATGTCATCGATAAGGAGGTAGCAGGGAGCCTGGTGACGAATACATCGATGATTGTCTCAGGAGAGGTGATTTCCGAATTTTTGGATTTGGAGGTAGATGAGAAGATTGTCGTACCAAGGATCATATGAGGGGATGTAAAAGAGATGTTTGTTGGGGAAATTGGTATTGACAAGGATGCTAATAGTATTGGAGGGAAATGTCATGATGAGTTCGGCGAGGATGAGGGCTTTCTTGATCTTGGGTGTGGAAAATTTGAGGTCGTACTCCTGAAGGATGATGATCCATTGGGAAAATTTACCATTAATTTGTCAATGACTAAGAAAGTACTGCATGGGGTTGGAATTAGCTACAACTTTGGTAGTTTGAAGAAGAATGCAATGGCGCAACTTATGGACTGCGAGGACAACTGCAAGGGCTAGTTTCTCTTCGTGATTGTATTTCAAGGGTGTCCCTGAAAGGTTTTTACTAATGTAGTAAATTACATGCTCATGGTTGTCATCCCATATTTGGATGAGAACTCCTGCTACTGAGATGAATGAGGCCGATATTTAGAGGATATAGTCGCGATTATAGTCAGGTGAACTAATCAACGGGGTGTTGGAGAGGGCTACTTTAAGATCATCAAAAGCGGTTTGGGTGTGTTCATCCCAGTGGAATGGGATTCCGTGGCATAGCAAGCAAAGGAAGCTGTGTGTGCGAGTTCCGTAATCTAGGACAAAGTGCCGTAAAAAGTTAGCTTTGCCTTGTAGGCTCTGCAGTTGGCATAAATTCCGAGGAGGTGGAATTTTTGTGATGGCTTGGACTTTAAGGGGCTCCACGGTAATGCCATGTTAGGAAACAATGAACCCAAGGAGGTGTCCTTGTGGGAGTGTCTCCCAAACTAGGATGTGTCCTTGGGGTAAGGTGAAATCAGGAACAACCGAAGCAGGAGGGTTTTCAGGTAATTCCTGAGGAAGAAGCTTTGCGACTAGTGGGATGTCAGATATAAGAGAGGCCTCATTGGGAGGAAGGGTATCTCTAATTTCAGATCCATTGGATGAGATGACAAATACCTGTGTGGAAGGATGAATGAGCGGTGGTGCTCCATGGTATGTCCCTAGCAGGGATGGGTCTTTGAAAATTTTGGGGGCCATCTCGATGAGTGGGTAAGTATCAGGATTAGTGTGGACAAAAGGGAGGATGTTATCAATGTTGGCATATGTGCTAGGCTCATAATGTGAAACTTGATCGATGGTGATGATCTTCCCATTATGGGAGAACATCATGGTTCAAAACACAGAAGAGGCTATGGCCTTCATAGCGTACATGTAGCTACGACCGAACAATATATTGTGATCGAGTGGGGCATTGATAACTTCAATTTCAATAAGAATGGTTTTGCCTTCGAGTTCAATGGGGACATTTTGGAAGAGCCCTTTGGGAGAAGATGGTCATCTGTCATAAGCTCTTAAGGTAATGGAAGATGGTATGAGTTCGGGGGAACCAAGTTTCTGCCATATAGATTTGGACATGATGCATGTGGATGCACCTTCATCAATGATGCATCAATGAAATGTGATGTTCTAGATTTTAACTGGTATTTGAAAAGAAACAAGAGAGGGGAGCTAAGGTTCTCCACTATCGAGATCAAATGTGATGAGGCAAGTATCGACAGGGTCGACTGCCCCCAAGGTGGACAATAATGACTTCCATTGAGTGGGACAATTTTGAAGGACTTCTAAGACTGACATGGCAGCAGGACATTGTGCCAAATCATTGACCAAACTGTAATTATGAGTCATCCTAGCCTGGTGGTTGTGGAAATTATTCTACAATGGGATGTGAGGAATACGAAGGGGTGTTTTAGTGTCAGGGCGAGGAATCATCAAAGGGGGTCCAGTTGTGACTGGGGGTGCTTCTAAGGTGGTGGGAGTAGACTCAGTGAGTGTGTTATATTGCCAAATGCGCGTTTGTAGAAGGACTTCTTCCTCACTGGTAAGGAGGATAGTGCGATCTGTAGGATTGCCCAGATTGGGATATCGTCCCATCTATTGTAGGGCAGGATGTATGTCTTGTTGGGTGTTCATCACCCCTTGGTGTGGGATGGGGTTTTGTAATATGAATGTGGATGGTTGTTACATGTATTTTTGTGGGGCTTGCTAAGGGGCAGGCAGTGTTGGAGGACGTGGTCTATTCACAAAGTCTTTCATCCATTTAAAGTCAGCGATTTGGGGGCAATGGTGAGTATAGTAACCAAAATCACCGCAAAGGGCACAAGGGAAGTTGGTTCGAAGGTTGTTGTTATTTTTCCCTTGGAATTTGTTGTTATTTCCCTCTTGAGGGTTCTGGTTCCCTGGGTTTTGGTTGCCTCCAGAAGATTGGTTTTGTTGGGGGTAATTCCCTCCTTGCCCTGGATTATTATTGTTCCAGTTTTTGCCTTTATTTTTGGCATTATTCGACTGATGGGTATGGTTTTCCATATTCAGTTGTTCAAAATTATGATATTTTTGAATGGGAGAGGGATGAACAAAATTAACCCCAGCATGTGGTTTCCCTTGTGGAGAAGAAATGGGATGGGGAGGACCAGGAAATGGGAAGTAAGGGTTATGTTGTGGCAATGATCCATAAGGGACATAGGAAGGCATGGCACTTTCACTAGTGATTAGGGTATAAGCTGAGGTAGAGGGAGTTCCAGAAGTATATTGAACAGTCAGGTGTGCAATGGGTGTCAAAAGGGATCCACTTATGGGTGGAGGAAGGGCAATAGGTATGGTTGTTGATAAGGGGGAGGGGGATAGTAAGGATTTCCTTTATATACCGGTGGATATGGAGGTGTACCATATGTATTTGGTTGTGGGGGGTATGGATTTTGGTGTGATGTGGTACCAATCAATCCATCTACAGAGTGAGACATCCCTGGTTTATCTTGGCCGAATGGCATGGGGCTTGGGTCGTCCGGAAGCACCATATATAGGTACCCTGACTGTGCGTAAATGAGTTTGAACTATTGGGTCTTGCTAATGGACTCTTCTACAGACTAGGGGAAGGTGGTGACCACATCTTTGGCAAGGAGGGAAACAAGTGATTTGAGAAACTAATTGAGACATTGTTGTAGGGTAGCATCAGCTTTGCAGAGACTACGTCCCTGATGCCATTTGTGAATGTGGTCAATAGTGTGCATGGAGGAGGTTTGTTTAAACTTTGAGAGTAGTTCAAGGCCATTGTCATGATGAATCGGTAGTTGAAAGAAGGTAAAAAATTCTTTGTCCAAGGATTCAAAGGTCACATGTGACCCATATTTTTCTTCTACATACCACTTGGCAGATGGGCCAGTGAGTGTGTGTTGAAATAATCTCAAGAGGACAGAATCATCCATGATGCTATTTGAAGAGAACCATAAGTGAAAGGTCATGATATGGTTGGCAGGATCGTCTCCCTCTTTTTCTTCAAACTTGGGGATGCCTGAAGGTAGTTTTGTAGGCATTGCAGGCCATGCGGGGTTGTGCAATATAGGATCATTGGTGAGTTTAGTCAGATCCGGTATGTTGAGGGAAGCCAAGTATGTTATATGAGGTGATGGTGGAAGATTAGTTTTGGCCATATTGTGATTTTTTTGGGTACCTGACCATTGAGGGGGATTAGGTGGGTTTGTACTTCCCCCTTGATAAGAAGTTGGCCCATTGGTTCCGTGTAAAGGAGAGCGAGTGGATGGTTGACCTTGGGAAGTGGAACCAGGAAAATATGATTCCAAGATAGTGGCACTCATAGGGGTGTGAGAAAGTGGATTTGATGAGTTGGAAATACTAGGAACTCCCCCTAGAATAGCCAGGAGATTTAGTAATCATCTGGAACGACAGGGGTTCTATGGGTCCCCTATGATGTCTGACTAGCTAAGTGGATGTGTGAAAATGGTGATGAGAGAAATAAACGAACAAGAGCCTTTGTTGTAATTTTTGGACATTCACAGTATATTTCACAATCATATGTAATCACAAGGGCATCATACAGAAATCAATTTGATAAAGAAGCAAATATGTGGATAGGTGGGTTTTGTTCGTGTGGGAGAACAAAGAAAACAAATTCTCATGTCCTAAAAGACGTAACTTCCTTCCTCTCAAATAGCACCGGACTTTCCAATAGAACTTGACAGTGGGGTCTGAAGCCACTAGAAGAGGAACTAGTGAAGGATGAAGCAATCAGTTATAATGAGGGGTAGAGGGGGCATATCCTGAAAGAGCTGACAATATTTTCCAATAGCCACACAAAATCTGATCAAGGTGCAATTGCAACCCACAATTTCCACCTAGCTAGATGTCCTAACATTTGGTCACTATGTAGCTCAGTCAAAGTGAAGAATTTAGATTTTTGGCCTCAAAATGGGTCACGGGCTGGATCCCTCCAAGAGGTGGGTGCCTCAAGGGGGGACGCACAAAAAAACTAGACCTCCACCTTCAACCCTTCACAGGTATCTCCCTGCCTTATGGTGTAGGACCACTTGACTTGGAGGATTTGAAAGTTCCCTATTTGTCAACTTCTATTGTTTTGATGATGTGAGAACCAGATAACGGAGAGTTATTTGGATGCCTATCCCTGAGATCCTACCTAGACTAAAAAATATTTTTTGGTACCTCCTATGGAGGAAAACTTTGTGAGTTTTTAGAAAGTTTTTAAGTGTGGGTGTTTGAGAGGTTGGGGGTGTGAACCAAACTCGTTGAAATTAAGTGGGAGTGGGTAGTCTTATCAAAAAAATGGTGGGACATTTCGGAATCCCGTTGAAGGAAACTTACTTTTACCTCCACGATTTCTAGAAAAACTATGTGAGTGATTGGTGAAATTTGTGTGTGAAAAAGTGGAAGTGTGCCAATTTTTAATAATTTAGGTGTCACTTTGCTACATGTGGACTTTGCTTGGCCCTTACAAGTCTTGATTACCTAAGTTACTATGTGTCATTGGTACAGCCTTGTAGAATTTTAAAGTCCCTAGGAAACTAGCATGTGGACATGTGGGTCCTTACTATTCCTTTAACTCCCTATTGTGATTTAATCTAAGAAAGCTTTGAAACTATCCTATATTGTGCACATGTGGGCATGTATGGGCCCATTACAAAACCTTTAAACTTCCCTAGTGATTTAATCTAAGAAAGTAAATTTCAACACTATTCTATCTTTGTAGCATGTGGGCATGTATGGGCCCTTACAATCTTAAGATGTGTTTTAAAAATAAACTAAGAGGATTCTCGAGGGGGATGTTGTCCTCTCCTAAAGATTTTGTCTTTTTAAGGGAGATGAAACTTTCCCTCAACCTATTTCTGATTCTCAAGAAATTTTTGGAGCGCAAAAGAAGAGCATACTCCATGATTCATATCCAATTTTTGTTCCCAATGCAAGTTTTATATGTGATGTAGAATTATTCCAACTTAAACTTTAATCAAAGCAAGCCATCTATGTGGAAACATAAAAGAAAAAGAGGAAAAAAATAATTTTAACCCCCTAAGTGCCTATGTTTTGACTAATCCCTTTATATGGAGAGGGTATCTGAGTGTGGTGCATGTTACAATCTGGAAGGAATCAATTTTAAGAAGGCTATGGCCCTTCAACAGATCACAAAAACCCTTACAATATTTTATTTTCTAGACAGATGCGTGGATCGCAAAGTAGACAAAGACACTGTGAGTGTTGATGCATGAACTAAAAATGACTTATGGGCACAGGTGTACAGAGGGCGCTGAGAAATACAGTGGGTTTGGCGCACGTGTGTTGAAGAGGCTCAACTGGGTTAAAACATGCGTGCACTGTCTGTTAGACGGTCGTGAACAAAATTTCAGATGAAATTCTCTCTGCTTAGCTTTGAATTTGGATTTTTTCAGGTCGGATTGGGCCAATTATCGTCCCTGGAAGATAAAGAAACAAAAAGAAGAGCAAAAATAACCTAAATGGGGTAGGAAATTGATACCTTTCCCCAGTGGAGTTGCCAATCTGTTGCGCCTCTTTTGTCACCTAAATGAGAAAAACAGAGGTGATTACAAGCCCAGTTGGGTTAGCTAGGCAAGACAGTAGTGAATGCAAGAGTTAGAAACATCAAGCATGTGATATAAACAAAAGACTAAGTTAAGAACCATCAAATAAATTAAACTAGAGTGCATAAGGACATTAGAACAAGAAATAAACAAGACTCATGCCACCAATGGAAAGGATTGTATTAGTGGAAAGAAAACACCAAAGAGAAAGGGAGACTTTGGGTCCCCTCTTCCTCCAAGGGAGGGCTCTTGAACCCCCAAGATTGATCTCTTCTTACAACTAGAAAACTTGAAAGAAATAGTGAAAGAATCCCAAGCTCATTCACTCAAGAGGTGATGTGAATAGCTCAAATGAAATGATTCTTGTATGTTGTTGATAAGGAAAGAGGATCCTCCAAGAGAATATATGCAACATAACAATACAAATGAATTCCTTGAAAATGTACTGCACCCATGGCCTCTTTTTATAGCATAGATTTGAGGCATGATTCAACTAGTCTTTAGTGTAAACAAGGGGGCATTTAGGGCACCCTTAGGTCTTTGACCAGCCACCCAACCTGTAACACCCTGTTTCCCCCAACATGTAAATATAACTGGACTGGCCAAGAACTATGTTTAGTGTGAACAAGGGGCCATTTAGGGAACCCTTAGGTCTTTGACCAACCACCCAGCTGGATTCAGCCGAGATTTGGATGTCGAATCGACTTGGAAGCTGAACCAGAAGTGGGTGGGAGGCTGACCAATATCATAAATGCGTCGTTTTGAGGGATGTGCATTTTTTTGCATCCACAGTCGTGCATCATGTGCATGTGTGCTTTTTCTTGCATTTCTGAATGGAACATGTGCGCGCACTCCTTGTGTAATCTTAGCACATGCTGATTTTATTGTTGATTGTATAGTTTTGGGCCTTTTGGAAATACATTTTTGGTCATTTTTGGTCCATGGGTGAACTAATAGCTGTTTGAAGATACTGGATTCATGTAACCATTTGTGGACAAAATTTCAGTGATAACAAACACCTTTTTAGATGTTTTTGTATTCTTGTGCCTCATAAGACCAGTATGAGGATGTGTGTATGAAGCTCTTCTCTTTATCTCTCATAGGGAAGGCTAAGGAGTGGTATAACAATATCCCTCCCAAAATGATTTCCGCTTGGGAAACTTTTTGAAATCTCTTCATAAAAAGATTTATGGAAAATGAATATTATGTTTCCCTTTCTGACCAACTTTATCATTTCAAAAGAAGGCCAAATGAGGGAATTAATGAATTTGATGATGGGTTTAATAACCTTGTGAACAATTTTCCTTAAGATTTCAAACCTTCTAAAGATACAATTTACCATTGCTCTATGTTGATTGTGAACAACCCATATGGTTTTCTATTAGGAAAAAATTGCCCCTCGTCTTTGATCAAATCCCCAGAAAGAGTATGTGATATCGAAGAGCACCTAATCTCTTCTTATCCTCAAAACATGAATTTCTCTAAAGAAACTAGACAAATAGATGAATTTGTTAACTTCATTCAAACGGTGCCATTGTCTTAAACTTATCATATCAAAAAGACATATTTATAAATGGAAGAAAGAAGAGCCACCACTAAAGTTGTTGATTGTATGATGAATTTCATAAAATAAGAAAAGGGCCCAAATCTATCTTTATAAGAATTTTCGCATCCCACTAAAGGAACTTTATCTATTACAAAGAAAAGAATGCACTTTACAAAGACTATTGCAGCCAATAAAGCTAGAGAGGAAATGTCACAATATGTTAGGGAAGTTTCCTCCAAGTTCCATAAACGGGAGGAATCAATTGCTATTAATTTCAGTCACGAGGAGACCATCACAAATGGTAGAGTTCTCAAATATTTTCAAAAGGGAAAGGATCTCTCGATAATCATCCAAACAAGGAAATATGATGAATTTTTTTGAAATCACCTACCTTTTCTTATCACATTGGTGATAAATGATCTATGTGTCCAAAATTGTATTTTGAACTCCAGGGCCTCAAAAAATGTTATGACATTGATATTTATGAAAAAAATTGGATTTAAGATCACACAACATTACAAGAACACCTGGAGTATTGACTCAAGGGCTATCCCAGTCCATGGAATTATTGAGGATTTGGAAGTAAGTTTGGAGCAGCTTTAGAACATATATTTCTGTATGGATGTTGTAATTATCGATGTACTTGACCAATGGGGATTGTTGTTATCAAAATAATGGGTCACCGAATTGGGAGGAAGTGTTCACACGGATTTTTCTTATGTCACCATTCCAACTCCAAATGGTGATCTATTGGTCTTGCATCATGAAGCTACTGTTACGAAATGAAGTAGAGACCGAAATTACCTATCACATCAGGTCCTTATTGTGGATGAAGGGATTGACAACACATGTGTCTTGTAGGATCCCATTTTCCAAGATGAGGAAAAAAAGTATGGATGTTGGACTTTGGAATTAAATGGGGCCAATTCAAGTTCATGATTAGGTGACAGAGTAGTTTTAATATCACCTAATAAATAAGTCACCTTTTTATCATATCAAATTCTTGCATGTAAGGGGAGATTCATATTTGATTGTTTCTCAAGTCAAAAAGGATTTTTCTTCCAAGAACCAAAGGTTGAAACCATATAGAAATGATTTTTGGGATGCCATAATAAACTTTGATGAATTTTCAATTGAACTCATTCCTAGAGAAAGGAATTACATGGAAGTTGCCTTGGTTGTGTCTCCTTCTACCTTACAACTTTGTGAAGTTATTTTTCATTACAAAGTAGAGGTCAACTTTAGACCCTCAATCCTTGACAATTTAGAGCACTCGCAAGTCTTTGATGATGAAATTCAAATTCTATGTTTCCTCTAGAATAAGGGTGAATTTCAGAAACTCAAAAAAAATTGCTAGATGAGGAAAAGAATATTAAGGTCATAGACTTTCCCAATAATTATTTTCCACAAGGGATGGCCCCCTGGAATAAATGTTTGATCGAAGTGACATGTTCAAAGGAAATTTGATGAATGATCAAGATGATGAAGTCATGGAATTTAATATTGGTAGTGACACGTCCCCTAGGATAGTTAAACTAGGAAAAGGGACGAACCTTGTTGAAAGGAAGGAGCTACTAGCCCTCATCAAATAATTTAAAGATGTGTTTGTTTGGTCATATGGATACCTGAAGGCTTACCGGGAAGATGTCATATAACATGCCATTCTTCTCAAAGAAGGTGCAAAACCATTCATGCAGAAACTGAGGAAAATCAACCCAAAAATCGTGCCTCAGGTAAGAAAAGAGTTGCAAAATATGGTAGAAGCAGGGATAACTGAACCTATTAGGTGTTCATATTGGATGTCCAACCTCGTAATTGTCCATAAAAATATTGGTGATGACAAATTACGTGTTTATTTTAGAAACTTGAATCAAGAGTCACTTAAAGATAATTATCCCTTTCCAAACATGGAGCATCTATTGCAAAGGGTCACCAGAGCAGAGATGATTTCTATGCTTGATGGTTTTTTAGGATACAACCAAGTTGTAATGTCCCCAAGGCCGAGCCCAATTGTAAATCTGATGTATGAAATG
>CBVK0103690487.1:0-13779 GCA_900067695.1 Picea abies
ATGTGGACTGATTTTTATTTTCCTTATTCCACAAATTGGATCTTGGGTTCTGCCCCATGCTTTTCCTACAATCAACCATGGCTTTATAACCGTACTTGTAACCAAGTTGGAGGTCTTCCTCCATGGTTTTAGTTCCGAAGTCATCGCCCTACATTGCATAAGGGTATGGTTTTTTAATGTTTTTGGCTACAATTACCTTAAAGTTGTAAGGTGATACAAATAATATTCTTAAGATGTTTGGGCACTTACGATTCATGACTGTAACCTTGAGTAGCCGCCCTAGCCTATCTTTTTTTGGCCATGTTTGGCAATCCTTGCTTTGGTTGCCTTCGAAGTGTCAGGAAACCTATCATCAAAATTTTAAAGTATGTTATATATAACCACACTTTTATTTAGATCTAAAGAAAAATAAATCTAGTATTGAATTCAAAAATTTGTAATTTACTTTGGTGTACCAGTTATGTGTTCTCCTGATTTTTTCAAAATCTTCTCTTTTGCATCATCAGTGATCGCCTTCCACTCTCTCTTTGGAATTGAGGGAGGACGCTCATACCTAGGATTTCTTGCCAAGATTTGTCTATAAACATCCCGAGTATATTTTAAATATTCACCCGCTGCAAATGTGACCAATTTTGTATTGAACATGTCTGCACCAAAGAGGCCTTCAAGATAATCCATAAGTTCCTTTTTGAGGTTGGAATTCTGGCAATTCCACCTCATGCGTAAGGTTTCCCCAAAAATAGACAAGGCCTTACTCTCTACGTGCCTATAAAAAAGGTCATTTCTTACACACAAAAAGATATGATCATTAATTTAAAATTAATAATCTAGATGATTTTTGTATGAGGACAACATTAAACGATTAAAATATGAATTAAAACTACGTGGGAGTCTTGACTGTTTTAATGGAATTCCATTGTCATCGACCAAAAATGTGCACAAAAGGGTCCCTGTGCTTGTCACACGTCTAGCTCCAGGAAATGCAACCATCTCAACCACATCACTATGATCCTCATCTCTACCACCATCTCTAGACTCTGATGGAGGTGTGGATTCCTATCGATGTGTGTCATGGCTCCTATCTAAATGAGGTGTGGAAGATGGAGAAATAAATAGTGCTCTAGTAGTTGTATGATCGCCCGCATCAGGACTCTGTAGCATCTCTGTAGCACCACTACTACCAACCCCAGGCTGAACAGGCTCCAAATATTCCTTTATAAAAATAAAATGTTTTTTCGTGAGATAATGTAAAAGTTAAAGAACAAAATATCATAATTGAACATATGAGTGCATTAAAAAAAATAAAAAATATGGCTATTACCTTGTATGTGTTAAGTTGTGACATAAGGAGCTTGATCCTTTCTTTGACATCCGAAGTTTGTTCTGGACGATCTAACAAGATAAATAGTTCCTTGTTAGCTTTAATGATTTTTTTTTTTAATGAGAGCATCGGATCAGCACAAGAATAAAACCCCTCCTCATCGACGGAATCATGATCCACATGGCTTGCTAACTACATATAATTTTAGAAAAAAAAATGTTATTTCAATACAATTATATAAGCAAATAATAAAAAAAACGTAAAATGAAAGTGGAAATTGAAAATCATTTACATGTTCTGTGATTGGCCCTTTTCCACGATCATCCTGCCACATTATAATATAATTAGAACCCCCAAATATTTAAAAAATTGTCGACGATAACATAAAAACAATGTTAAAGATAATATTTACAACAATGTTAAAGATAATAAAAAAGTATAATGCAATAAGTAGAGGTTTCTTAAAGAGGTGTTGCATAAGAACTTGCACACTATTAGTCAATGTTTCTATTCGATTCAAATGATAATCCACTAATAACTCTTCCCCGGGAGATATCTTTTTTATTGCGCACAGGACTACACGATTCTCTTCACGTCCCTCAAATAGCAATTCAATTGTTTATTTGTTGTCTTGGGTCATGTGTTGTTTATAAACCCTGTGATATTTCCGGAAGCTTTAGGCCTTCCATCAATATAGATAGTCACTCCCTTATTTTTATCCTTGTTTATTAGTTTTATATAATTTGTGGCGAGCGCATATCTCCGCATACTTCACATGTACCAGACCAACCACATCCAATCATTATAATTGTAACACGGTCCAACATATTCCATCAATTTAGTTACTGTATTGTATTTTACAATTATTCCATCCATGGAAAATAGCCCCAAGCCATGCAGGGAGGATGGTGCAATGCGATATGTCCTATTGTTGACAACGAAGTCAACATCTATAGGAGGTAGTTCCTTAGGTACCCATTGATTCACCAGATGCTTATACCTGAGTGGAACATCTTTGTCTCCTATGCTCTCATCATCATAAGATCATGATCCTCCTTCGTCAAGAAACAATTGCATGCGTCTACAAAATTTTATTTTGACTTTTTCACCTCTGGTCCTTATTTTCTTATCATATCTACTAGATGTAGTTGCATTTCCGACCTTTATTTTTCCTAAGCTTTCCTCACTCGATGAAGAAATATCTGACAGGTACCTGTTTGGTTGTACCTTTAGTTGCATGTGCACGCGTTGTTAGTTAGTAGTCTATCATCATATTCATAGTTCTAAATAAAAAAATTATATCTTTAGTTTTGGATGCACAATTAGACTAGGGTGCAATTACCAATATTAGTGGTCAACCACCTAATTTAATGTGATATCCCTATTGATTTTGGACATATTAAGGACATATTAAAAATGTGAAAACACTAAGGACATGATAAATTTATCATATGGATCTAAGAAAAAAATAGTATTAAGGTTGTTGTTTGTTGGATTTGTGCATAATGAACCTAAACAAAAAATTCTTACTTGAACTTGAGCAGTTCCATAACTTCTAGAAATGGTATAGAAATATATAAATACTAGACTAGGATAACCCAACCAGGCACCCTCTACTCAAGGAAGAGGAACCACACGACACAAAACGCCTCTAATTTTTGCTAACCCCTATGTGTTGCATTGTCAACTCCCACAAGGCCATCCTAAACCCCAATACTATAGAGAAACAATAATAGTTTTGTAGGAATCAAAGAAACCTAGGGTTGAACATGGGTATCTACCTAATCCATGTTGCATGACAAGAATAGACCACCAAATCCTGACAACAACAAAAACTCATGCTAAACCATATTGCATGATAAACCTATGGAATTAAATAAGGACTTAAGGGTGGCAAGGGAAGTGGTGGTAAGATAGGGTATCTACCTAATCCATGTTGCATGATAAGTGACACATATTCCACGTGCATTTGGCTGCATGGGCATCATTCATGAAGATGTTATGATGATTTTTTTTTTGCATTTAGTATAAAACATAAGGTGAAACACATCCCCTTAAACCCTCCCCATCATCTTAACAACTGACACCACCATTACATACTTAGCACCTTAGGAACTCCATCTCAGATACTAACAATACAAATGGAGGTCACGACTAGGGATTTTATGGCAGACCTAAATGTTATTCATAAGGATATTATGATGAAATTGTTCATTTGTACGTTGAAAGGAATTGCAACACATTAATGGTTTCGTAGAGATTGTCCAAGGGTTGTGTCTTCAATTTCAAGTTTCATCAAAGTAATTTGCAGGATTTTGAGATTGTGAGTAGGCTCTTGAAGAATTCTACGACGATGATTTTTTTCTTCAACATTGCATGGAAAGAAGGAAGAAACTTGATGACACTTTGAAAGCCTATCAAATAATCCCATGGATATGCTTTTCAATAAGTTGGTTGAAAGGTATAAGGCAATAAATTATTGGTTGATGTTGTAGAAAAGAAATACCTTCAGAGTGATGATGAACCCATCGTCTTATCTAAAGAGTTGTTAGAGCATCATGTAGTAGGGGAACAACCCCTAGTCACCTTCATCCTTGCAACAAGCCCCACTTATACCAAATGATTTGGGCATTAGAAAGTATCTCTATGGTCAAACAAGGTCCACTGGAGGCATAAAACATCCTAAAATTAGTGACCACATCTTAAAATTGTAGGATTCAGTGGCAATATCGACGAAAATCCTACCCTGTTTAAAAAAATGATGAAACTAGTGGAAGCGTGGAAAATTTTCATGGAATAATCCGCCCATATGTAGTAGTGCCCCATACAAAGTCCATGTTTTTTGGTTTAAGTACTTGTTCAAGGATCTTGATCTCAATAATATTCAATAATATCCTAAGACACTTATTTTCAATATTTGATTATGGTTAGGGAACCATAAACCATCCATGTTCACATGTTATGGTTTGAGGATGTGTTTATCGCATTTCAACCTAAGAAGCAAGGTTTATGTATATAATATATTATTTCCCTCTCCCTATTATGGGAATGTACTAGAGACCTATCCATGATGCCCAACAAAACTCCCATGTAATCCATTGGGTCCACTCCCCTTGCATGAACATTGTCGCAACCCAAGCATTCCCAAGTCAACTCCATTCCTCTATGCAAGCATCAAAGATACCACACATTTTCTAGGTTTTAACACGCTCCTACCAATTGGCAAATTTTCATCCAAAGAAGGGTGTTCTCCAAGAAAGAAACCTCCTCCATGTGGAAAATGTGTAGAATGTCACCAATTTGTTTGACTATCTCAAATTCCCTAAGGAATATTGTCATGAAAGCACTCAATTGAGTTCAAGAAACCACATGGAAAATATGCTCACTACATGGAAAATATGGCAACTACATGGAAAATATCCTCACATGCTTCAAGGGGTAATTTAAACTATTGAAAGCATGAACAATGCAACTTGCAGGTGTGCAACCCTTAAACTTGTGAAGAATCTTGTTAGAATGTTTCACTCCCAAATAACGTTTTCTCTCAACCCCATGTAGTGTTTAATTGGAAAAATGCATACCAACAATAAGAGGAGGATGAGTTAGAAGAATAAAGAATCATTTAGGGGAAATGAATACCATGGAGTAGACAACATGTCCAACAAAGCCACTCATTTTTTCATCTGTTGAAGGTCACTTATAGGGGCTTTATAGGGATAGAATCACGAATTTCTTGAGTCACTACGTCAAATGAAGATATTCTTTTTCCCTTTTTAAGTTCAATTTTAGGATCCTTTCAAGGACAAAGTTCTTGAAAACTACGAAGGACATATTGATCAAACACTATGGCACAATTGAGATCCATAAGTTTTAATGTGTGTATATCATAGTTATTATGTGGTATTTGCAAGGAACCACATGCTTCAAGTGAGCATGGTGAAAATCACCTGCTAGCTAAAGTTGGTCAAAGGCATGGTGGGTTAGTTTTTTTCGATGGAAATGGGAACTTGTAAAATGGGTTTTTGGATTAATTATGGAAATAAGATATGTGAGAAAGGTTGGAGTAATTATGGAAATAAGTAATTGACCTCTTCCAAGACAAACAACTACCATGCATGACATGATAACTTTGTTGTTAGTGTTGTTCCATGGACACAAATAAATGAAGCAAGCACTACATCAAATGAAGATATGTTTTTTACCTTTTGAATTTCAATTTTAGGATCCTTTCAGGGACAAATTCCTTGAAAACTATGAAGGACATATTGATCAAAAACTATGGCACAATTCAGATCCATAAGTTTTAATGTGTGTATATCATAGTGATTATGTGGTCTTTGTAAGGAACCACATTCTTCGGGTGAGCATGGTGAAAATCACCTACTAGCTAAAGTTGGCCAAAGGCATGGTGGGTTAGTTTTTTTCAATGGAAATGGGAACTTGTAAAATGGGTTTTTGTATTAATTATGGAAATAAGATATGCGAGAAAGGTTGTGGTCATTTTCCATGGAGATATCCAACATAGTACATCACATTCCAAACAAGGGAAAAAGATTCCCCCCCTTATTGAAGAACTTTTGTATGATCCTTGTAGAGATAAGAGTCTTGAAAGCTACCAAGATCCTACCAACCAAATGATTCCCTAGAGTCAGGGTCCATAAACTATAGCATGTGTTTCATGTTAACTAAGTGGTCTCTCCAAAGAACCATGCACCCAATGTGACCATCGATAAAATGAGTTTCTTATTGAATCCTTTGGCATGGAAAGTTAGTTTAATACCATCCCTACCAACATCTCCCTAAATGGGTGCCTCAAAAACATGATAAAGGTTATTTGTTATTATTGTTCTATGGAGACAAAGGCAATGAAGAAAATGGCATGTCAAACATAGTAATATTTTTTGCTCATTGAAACTTGCTTACATGAAACTTTTAATGACATTAAGGGTATTGAATTCTATTGAGTGATTATTACTGAAACAATATGTTGTAATTGGGATATGTAAGTTGTAATTTGAACATCCCATCGCAATTAGGTGGATGTTGCAAAGAAAAATGCACCTAAGAAGAGCATGGTTAAGATGACATGTTGATAAAATCCTTTAGCATAGCAGGTCAGTGTTCTACCATGCAACTAGCCTCTTCTAAACCAAGACCCTGATGACATGTATGGTCATGCAATCTGTGAGAGAGGTTATCATTATATTTTTATGTAAAGACAAAACAAATAGAACAAACAATGCATCAAATCAAGGCAATTTTTATGTATGCCATAATTGCAATATGTAAGTTGCAGTGTGTGTATTTCATGTTCAATAAGTAACCTTTATAAAGAATTGTTCACACTGTGTAAGCATGGTAAATATGACGCGATGAGTAGGGATTCCAGAAGAGATTCCAATGGTAAATATGACTAATGGATTAAATTTTTAGGGCTTCCAGAAGATATTCGCTTTCTCAGATTTGAGCAACAGGATTAAAAGAACCTTGGAGGAGATTCAATTCCACATTTAGGGTTTTAAAGGATTTTAAAAACTTACCGATTTTGGCATCATTCCTGGTCAAGGTGGGGCCTCCTTTATCACTCCAGCAAGGGAACTCTCAATCATGGGCCTACTCTATCACTCCAGCAATGGCACTCTCAGTTTCTCCTCCTATGTCGCTTCAGCAAGAGCTAGTGATGTTTCTGGTTTTCAAGCTCACTCCTCCTCTATCGCTCCAGCAATGGCACTCTTAGTCACAGGGAGGTGAGGTTATTCTCCTCTATCACTCCAGCAAGAGAAATCTCAGAGGTCACTCTGCGTGGGGTTATTTTCCTCGATCTCTCACTCCAGCTCGCAATGGTTGCATGCACTCTCAGGGAGGAAATTCGAGCAATGGTCCACAAATTAGGAATTTGAGCAATGGGGAGGTTATGTCGCACGGGTGAGGGATTACGAATCCTAATTTTGTTTGTATATATTGTATATATTTTGTATATTATATAAATTATATAATATATAATTTATATATTATACATTATATAAATTGTATATTATATAAATATATAAACTATATCATTATATCAACTATATAATTATATCATTATAAAATATATAAATTGTATCTACATCTTGCAACCGTAATAATTGAAGTGAAAAAAGGGGGAATAGTATGCCCTAAATATGTTAACTACATCTGCACCCTACTCCACATTAACTTATTTCCATATCTTTGCATATAATAGTTTTAGTTACAACATAGAATATTGAATTCCCTTCTTCTTGGTATCTATTTAGAAAGGTCTTTGAAAATCCACCCTCTATTGGTAATAGGTTCATTCCTCAAACATAGGGCCTTGAAAACTACCCATAATCCTAGAAAATAGTTCAGAATACCATAAGTCATGTTGTACCAACATAAGTGACAAAAGAATGTTATCAATAATTTTGAATACTTCTAGAGGATGGGGCAGTACACCTTGGGTAGGTGTGCATAAGTTTTATAAATTTCACATGAATCACTTAAATATCTCTTAGGGAAGGAACTCATTATTGTAGGGTTAGGTGTAACCCATTTCCCAATGGTTATAGGACTCATTAGAAAAATGATCGTTTGTGTTGTGTTATCCCTAGAGTTGGATTGAAAGTAGCATTAGGTGTGACCTAGGAACCTATGTTTCCAAGGTACCTAGCCATTGAATTGATTATGATGGCTTGCACCAAAACATTCCTTTGAAAGTATTATCTTTCCTGCAAGAGGAGGATATTTGTCATTATGCAGCTAGTTATCATATATTTTTTACCTTGATATGTGAAATCGATATTGGAATCTCTAGTCGTACTCTTCAATAGGTTCTCCCATAATTTACTTCATTTCCTTTAGCTCAATGAAACTTTGTTGTTATATCTGTGGCTTTTGGAATTCAACTAGAAAGTAAATTATTCACAATACCATAAGTGTTAGACCAAAATAAGTGACAAAACAATGTTATCAATAATGTTGAATATTTCTAGAGGATGGGGCACACCTTGTGTAAGTTTTATAAATTTCACATGAATCACTTGAATATCTCATAGGGTGTTTCTTGTTAATTTATTCATTATTATAATTAGTTAAGAACAAAAAACAAAGGCACACTTCTAAGACATGCTAGGAAAGCACAAGTAATCCATAAGTGCTAAAAGGGGCCTTCTAAATGACCTTTTCTTAGGGGTAATGAAATCCACTTGTAGGGATAAACCTATGATTATCCACTTAATTTCCTCTTCAAAAAATAGTTTCACACACTGGGAGCTATGGACCCGCATGCACTATATATTGTGAATACCTTTATCTTAATTATAATTTTTTTTATTATAACCGAAATAGAATTTGTATTATAAAAAAGTGTTGCAGTCGAGGCTAGGATTAGATAACATGATACTAATTCTTAGAGTTTTCAACAAACTTGAAATTTTTATAGTTCCATTCCTCCGTTCATATATTAGTGGGGAGATAGGATGAATTTTCCTACATGGGATATGTATGCCAATTTCCTAAGTACATGGATGCATTTTGAGAAATTGATTATAGAGGCAAATTGATGCTAGGGGCAACTTTCAATTCAAGGCTAGGAATGACCAGGCCCACATCAAGTGAAGGAAGAAAATTAACAAGGTACATGTGTTGTCCCATTCCATGTCAGCAACAATGCATCCATTCACTGGGATTAAATCGATGAATCCACTAAATTAGGGTTTATGGTTTACATGATGAATTGATGATGGAAGAAAGTGGGCGTGTGAGTCAATTTTGAGTCTAGAAACCCTCCCATATCATTAAGTCATGCAAATACTCTATCCATGTCAAATTTCAATGCATTCAGAAATAGTTTGAAAACATTTCAACGTTGGCCCCATTCATAGGTCATTGTTGCCCGTGTCTAGTCCTAGTATAATTTCCTTGTAAAATTTGTATAAGATATTTGGAAAATGATAATTTTGAAGGTGCTAGGCGTATTCCTACACACTACAATGAAATCACCTCTCAGTGATAGTCGGTGTATTGATCCCTTTTAGTTTTGGGTTGTTAGTATTTTCAATTGCATGCACCTTTCAATCTAGTCAAAGTTCAATCCTAGGGAGGGATTCAGGCCCCCCCTTCTCCCAGCCTTCCCCCACCCCCTCCCCCTCCATAAATGTCAAGGAAGTTGCATCTTTTGCCTCCCTCATCACCTCCCTTCCCAAGATGAACAAACAAACTCCCCCAAAGTTTGTGAAAAGCTGGATCAAATACCCTCGGTTCAGATCCAAGGAAACTCCAGAACCCTCACTCTCAAATTTGCAAAACAGGCACTCATCGGATAATTCATGAGAATCTGGCCCTCCTCGTGGGCTATGGTGATATGGATCGACAAAAACTAGAAACCCCACCTGAAAGTAAATCTCTCGCATTTTCTATGCGAAAGAGGTTTCTTTGCTTTCCTCTTTGAAAATAAAGCAGAAAGAGACCTCATCTTCAGAAGCGAACCATATTTTATGGGCTCTAGAGCTATGTATCTAACTAGATGGACCCTAGATTTTAACCCTGAAAATGATATTCCTAATGCAGTCCCATTTTGGGTTCGCCTCCCCTTCCTTCCTCTACATTGATGGAATAATGAAACTATTAGATTAATAGGGAATGCGCTTGGGAAGTACATAGATCGAGCAGAGCCCAAAGATGGCCTCCAAGCCTATGCGCGCATCTGTGTAGAAGTGGATCTCAAAAAAGGTCTACTAGAATCTATTAATCTCACATTGGACAACTAGAACTACCTGTAACAAGTCGATTATGAACAACTTCCCTTCAAGTGCAAAGTGTGCCATGAGTATTGCCATTTTTCAAAGAACTGTCCCAAATCCCCTACTGAAAGTCCGAATGAAGAGTCTGAACAGTGGAAACAACCCAGAAGAAATAAGCAGCAGAAGGACGGCCCAAAACCCAAAGATATTCCCATGCCTCCCCAGTCTAACAACTCTCAAGATCCTGGATTTGTAGTTTGTCTCACAACCCAAGAGATTTCTCAAGAAGAACCACCCCCACAGCAACCGCAGATCGCCTGCCCACCTCCCTCCCCTCAAAAGATTCCCCCTGAGTCTCCTATTATTTCCTTTGCACTTCCTTCACTCTCTCACACAACTTCTCTACCTAAAGAAGAAAATCCAAAGAAAATATTGGAAGAAGAGTTTGACTCAAATACCCACGCTTCTCCCATCAGGAAAGTTGGAAGGAAATCAAACCTGCACAAAAGGGAAGCTTTGGCTAGGAAGGAAATCGAACTAAGCAAGCAAACAACTTTGGATCATCATGCTAGAAAAGAAACAAGGTATACCAAGAACCAAAGTGGATCCAATCACCATAAAGGGGAAACCCCAAACCTTCTAAATGATAAAATCAATCTCTTGGAATTGCAGAGGACTAGGGAGCCGACACAAGCTCTTGTTAATACATGATCTAATTAAAGTAGAAAACCCTCAAATCCTTCTGCTCCAGGAGACAAAAAAGAAGGATACAGATATCCTTTAGGATAGTAGTTACATCTGGCGATCATGCAAATGCATGGCAGTCAACGCAAGAGGAGACTCTGGGGGAATCTGCACCTTGTGGAACCCCAACATCTTTTCTCTCCAATCTTGGCAATACATGATGCACTGGATCAAAACTTCACTTCTCCATCTACCAAGAGGTAAGATTTTGATTGTTATCAATGTTTATATGCCTGCAATGTATCAATAAAAAATTGATTGCTGGTGCTCCTTACAAAATTACATACTAATGGCATAAAATTATCGACGAACTTTTTTCGTCGATAGTATAGCAAATTTGTCGCAATATTATTTACATTTGTCTCTCTTGTGACGATATCAAATGATGCATCTTGGATTCATTTCATATTTGGTTTATCAACTTGAAATATCAATTTGATACTTTGCAAGCTAGTTGGACCTTCAGTCAAATACAAATATGAAACTTGGAATCATTAACATATCTACTATAACAATATATGAAAAATAGTTGGGTTTATGGTAATTTCCATGATGAATTGATAATGGAAGAAAGTGGGTGTGTCAATCAAATTTGAGTCCAGAAACCCTCCCATATAGTTAAGGCATGCGAATAGTCCTTGGCCATGGTGTAGTCCCCAAGATCCATTATTGTTGTACAAAATTACATACTAGTGGCATAAAATTATCAACGAACTTTTTTCAAAGATAGTATAGCAAATTCATCCCAAGATTCTTTACATTCGTCTCTCTTGTGATGATATCAAATGATGTTTGGATTTATTTCATATTTGGTTTATCAACTTGAAACCTCAATTTGATACTTTGCAAGCTAGTTGGACCTTCAGTCAAATACAAATATGAAACTTGGAATCATTAACATATCTACTATAACATATGAAAAATAGTTGGGCTTATGGTAATTTCCATGATGAATTGATGATGGAAGAAAGTGGGTGTGTCAGTCAAATTTGAGTCCAGATCAAACCCTCCCATATCGTTAAGGCATGCGAATAGTCTATCCAGATCAAATTTCAATGGATACAGATACAGTTTGAAAACATTTCGATGTTGGCCCCATTCACATGTCATTATTTCCCACCTCTAGTATCTTGATGGTGTTGATTAAGCAATCAATGAAATAGAGGGATTTTTCATCACAACTATGATGCAGATACATTGTATATACATTAATGTAGAACCTGAAATCAAAATGAAGAAAGATCGACGAAAGCCTAAAAATTACGTCAACCAATTGGGTAATCTAAAAGAAAATTAGCGTTTATGGTTTACAAAATTACATACTAATGGCATAAAATTATCGATGAAATTTTTTCGACAATAGTATAGCAAATTCGTTAGAAGATTATATACATTAGTCTCTCTTGCGACGATATCAAATGATGCTTGGATTAACTTCATATTTGGTTTATCAACTTGAAATGTCAATTTGATAGTTTGCATGCTATATGGACCTTCAGTCAAATACAAATATGAAACTTGGAATCATTAACATATCTACTAGAACATATAAAAAATAGGGTTTATCAGAATTCTAAGAACATTCAAATAGGTAACAATATTGATGAAATCTTATACGATCATGATGGTATAAAAATGAAAGAGCTTCTCTTGGTTTGAAGAATAAATTATCCTCTACTTAACAAGGCCAACCACATGAAGGTGGAAGCTCACATGGCCCCTCCCATCCCCCTCACATCACTCTCAATTGATCCCCAAAACCCAATCTATAAAATATAAAATAATCGAAAGCAATGTCCTATTAAGATTCATGCATAGAAACTACAAAACCAAAAATTAAAGAAGGTACATGAAATTATGTGTTTCTAAATGATATTTTTAGTCAGCTACCATGTACTTTACTATATTGACAACTATTTTCAGGTTTCAAATAATAATTAAACAACATGCAACCTAGGATATAAAAACGTTGCAAAAAACTTAAAAACATGTAATTAACCCATGACATTAAAAGTAAATTATTTTAATTATTTTAAGAGAATAATTCATTCAAATTAAAATATTATATAGTCACGTACCTAATCCAACCTCAACATCTGTGTAATCATCCTTATTCTCTATCTTGATCTTCTTCATCGAACTTGACATATGTATCATCATCTGGTTCTGAAACGATGTTGAAAGGATTGATGATACCATCATCGTCATCAATGTCATTTTTGAGCATATTTTCATCGACATCATCATCAAGAATTGCAATATTGTCTCCTATGCCTAGATCATGATCTTCTTCATCGTCTTCATCAGTCGACCCTCCATTCTCTTCCGAATCTGTCTGATATTCTATCAAATCATCTTCTTCATCTTCAATATCATCTTCTTCCTGTAAATGAGTATACTTAATTGGCCTTCCTCTTGGATCATATCTAACAACAAATGACCAATCCCTTTCACCTGGAACATTTGAGTAAAAGACCTGTTCACATTGGCTTGGAAAAACATAGCGATCATTTCCTCTTTCAAACACGTTGTTTTAATCATTGGAAATCCATTGGCATGTTGAATAACAATTATTTCCTCATCATGTTCATGCATTCGTAACCTATACCATTTGAAATCAAACAATACTAATTTCAAGGAATTAAAGTCACACTCAAGTGTATCATTTAAATACCCATAATATTTATTTTCAGATTCTCGGGGATGTATGTCACTCCTAGAGGAAACATCAGTAACTTGGAATACTACAGTTATCCCACTATCAGAAGTTTTCCTTGTTTCATCCAATTGTTTGATGCGAAATTTATGACCATTGCACCAGATAGCCTTGTGGTGTTTCAACTACAATATGTCAGATATGTAAAAGATGCATTGTAAATTAATAAATTAACATATATTTATATAACTTCGAAAGTATTTAAAAAATACAGTACACATGTAGTCACATTAGTATAATATAAAATAATTGAA
>CBVK0103690610.1:0-12947 GCA_900067695.1 Picea abies
TCCTTTTCAAGGCGTTGAGTACTTATTCTAAGGTTTTTCTATGCTATATTGATATTTGGTTCTTAACAAAACATGTACAATAATCAAAGAAAAAAAAAGATCACCTAGTGGCAAAAGCGATTCATGATCACTGTTGATCATGATAGGTTCAACAATGATCCTTTGATTCTAAATGTTAATATAGGTAGCATGTAGAGAATCCACGTACAAAAGGAATAATGAAGAACAAGGAATTAAGAGCTCAGGAGGGTTAGTGACTAAAGATAAATGCATTAAAGAATGCACAAATAGTTATTAAAATATCATGAGAAATAGCGATGAATAGATCATAAGAAAGAAACGTTAATCAAATATTCTCACAAAGGAGAGCACATTGTAGAAACTCTAACAGAATTGAAATCCCCATAGTAAAACTCGAAAATAATCGATGAGGAATATTCTCTGTGGATGTAGTTTTTGGGACAGATCAGGACCGTCAAATCGAGGGGAAGTTATAGGTTAGGAAGAATTAAATCCCAACCATCAAATCGGGATAAATAATCCTCAACCATAGATCACCGTAAAGAGGAGTAGAATCATGGTCATATGTTGAAGATTTGGGAATGATTTAGATCCTGAGATCTATATTAAATATAGACCGTGAGATCGACTACTAAGATCCGTGGACCGTACATCTTGGAAATTATGTACGCATGGTCAAACCAACATTGACCACTTTAGATAATATCGACTGAAGGAAATTTTCATGAAGGAATTTTAGCTGAAGTCGAAGTTCTGAAATAAAAGTAAGTCATCAAATATAAGGAGCACTTCAAGATCAATGATAGATGTCAGATTAGGGTTACGTAGAAACAGTCAATTTTGGCGCTGACCACTTCGGTGAAAAGAATCCAATAACATATGAATTCACCTGAAGGCCAAAGCCCTGAATTTATGAAGTAAATGAGGGCCATCAGATCTGGACATCCATAGTGACTGTTGGATCAGTGTTTAGAACATATGATTTCACCTGAAGGTCGGATCTCCAAAGTCACGAAGTAAGACATGTGGAACACACATTGAGATACCACATCATTATAGTCCACATCAATAGGACAATATCAGCAAGGACACATGGCACATTCAAATCATGACAAGTTTCAAGGTCTAGTTATCATTTTAGGTATATGTAAGTCACAAATCTAAGTGACACGTCACAACCACTCGACCAATGCCACATTAGCAGTGACTTCAACAAGGTATGTCATTTCGAGAGTATGTCCTTTGGGGAAAACCATTTTCTATCACCAACAACTACCTGAAGCGTCGAAGGATGAATTCATTCTTGACTGTTGATCAAGAATGAGTAAAGGATGAGGATAAGATTCATTCACAACCATCAATTTGAGATACAAATCAATGAGTATAATCTATTTTGGAAGTCAACCAAAGTGGTTTGGAATAACACCCTTCCAAGATCCGAAATGATGTGTGTATGATGCGTGGATAGAAGGGACTCACACGGTTTATTTTTTGGAGGTTGGAAGAATATTTATCCCTCATGCAAGTTTAAACTCTGAAACAAATCCTAGTCATCCATATGAACCTTTGATTAAATTCATAGTCATTGGATTAAGCCAGTGGAAGGATAGCGTAAGGATGGAATTTATACCATTGATTTCTCTCTAGGAATCATGCTAACCATCAGATCGACTATTTTAAGAGATAATCACTTCAGTAAGTTCAAACTTAGGAATATTGGATGCTTGTAAGGGATAAAACACCTGAAGGTTGAAGTCTGGAGGCCTAGGTTCCAGCTCCTGGTAATGAGTTACAAACACATAAGGTATGAGGCGTCAAGAGCATCGCTTAAATTAATAATCCCATGGTACTATATCTTGGTCTTGTGAAGGTTATTAAGCAAGGAAGTTTTGATACACGCTTCAACGAAATTTTCTCCGGAAGAATTAGAAGACAGTAAAGGGTGGAGTCCCAAAATGCTGAAGTTCCGAAGAGAATGAGAACCATCCAATCAACTACATATTATGTCTTGAACATCAATTTGTGTGAAACCTCATATGTATTCACCCTCGGTCACAGGTCAAGGTCATATGTAAAGTGGCGATAAGATAAAGGGTCGTCTGGGTTAACACCTAGTCATGATATATGGTCACTTGGTTAAATAAAATTATTGTGAGATCCAACACTAAACAAGCCCTTCACGATATGTATCTAGTTGTTGGTCACAACAATTTGGTCATATGAAAAATGTAGGGAAGTCACAAGCTAGCACCTGTCCATTCCATGTCTAGGAAAATGCACCAGATAGCGAAAGTGTGGGATCGAAATAACGAATTTGATCCATGCCTATGATCGACTCTTTAAAAGTTTGATCAACATATATATGATGATGAATTATCCCTTTCACTATATTGTATGAATAATAACAGAGGAAGCACAAATAGATATTAAGTCCGTAGAAATGAGTGCACGATCATTTGAAAAGAATGGTTTGAAGGAAGTGCCTGTCTACAGATATTCAAAGCCAGAACAAGTAAAATAATCAGTGATGGGTTAAAATGATGAAACAATTTGAAATGGATTTGAATTCTTCAACAAAATATTAATAATAATGATAATAGAAGTTATTATTAATTTAAATGAATAGGTACAATGTTTCATTCCAAAAGGACACATTGTTTCAAATTCACATCAGTTGGAAGACTATATGAACAAGAAAGAATGGTAAAAAGAATGTGTCTTGGTGCATTAAATATATATGTGTATGTAATGGATTGAATGGAAGTTCATTCTATTAGGTTGGTGTCTGTTTACAAGTTGATTCTTGTTATGAGGATTTGATTCCTCACATCTCAGTTGGATATGAGATCAACAAGCTTGGTCTTGTTATGAGGGTTGGATTCCTCATTTCTCAGTTGGATATGAGAACTACAAGCTGGGTCTTGTATCAAAGAGTTGGATCTCTCATATTTAGTTGAAGTCATATATATTAACAGATTGATTTTATATGTATTTATAAAAGTTAAATAAATAAAAGAAAGATATTATATCTAATTCATATAGTTTGTGTTTTATATG
Source organism: Picea abies (assembly GCA_900067695.1). Taxonomy (NCBI): domain Eukaryota; kingdom Viridiplantae; phylum Streptophyta; class Pinopsida; order Pinales; family Pinaceae; genus Picea; species Picea abies. Next base: position 3,079 of record CBVK0103690610.1, read on the forward strand.
TTTATAAATAATTAATTGAACTTCATATCTTATTCAATTAATTGAGTTAATCTAGGAAAGTGTGAAAAGTAGCCAAAAGTTACAGACATTTATTCACCCCCCTCCTCTAAGTTTCAAGTGTACATTTCAACAACTATCACTATCATCATCTTCATCGGATGAGGAACTATTGTCTTTTGAATAGAGGATTTTCTTTTTCAAAAATATTCCTTTGTTTATTTTCTTGTCTCTTTTCTTATATTTATTTTCTTTCTTAGGAACTTATTCTTCATCATTATTTGAACCCTTTTCATAAGGACATTTGGAAGCGAAAAGGAAAACTTTACCACAATTAAAGCATTTGGAAGGAATCTTACCTTTGTACTTGTCGGTTCCTCTTTTCATCTTTCTCACAAAGTTGGATTCGTATTCATTGTTTGAATCATCACTGTTGTTGGAGTAGGGTTTTGACCTTGCATTGTTCTCTCTTGTCTTCTTGGAGGCTTTGAAAGTTACTTTCGTTATAGATGGATTTTCCCATTCTGGTCTCTTTCATCCATGTTGAATGTAGCCAGATCTTGTCTTTCTTATAGAGCTGATATTTTAGGGTCAAATATCATTACGAGAGATCTCAATATGTTTTGCACAACAACTGATTTTTCAATCTTTTCTCCTAGTCCTCTTATAGTATACACAATTTCATGAACTCGGAGAAAAATGAGTTGCAATATATTTATCTTCCTTCATTCTAAGATGTTAAAATTGTCCTATGTAAGTCTGAAGCTTGGCCCCTTTGAGCTTAGCATCTCATTCACAACCATTCTTGAGCTTGTCCTAGATTTTCTTTGTATAATCACAAACCTGTTAGACTATTTAGAATGGAATTTATAGCCTTTTAAGTGTATTCACTCAACGTTTTCCCGATATTATCTTTTGGGGAAGAATTTGGTGCAGTGTATCCATTTACCACATATTGACAATCATCAAATCAATGTGCCTTAAAAAATTCTCTTATTCTTATGCTCCGAAAATCATATTTTTTCCATCCAACAATGGTGTTCCATTTTTGGTAAATTCACCTAGCTTATCCATGATCTTCCTTCCAATGGTTAATGTTTTACTAAGGGAACCCCTAGTTTGATACCAATTGTTATAATATTCAAGAATACTCAGAGGGGGGGGGGTGAATCGGTATAGAGCTGTTTCAACAATTTTAGCCTTCAAGAACTACATATACATTAATCATTAATAATTTCATTTATCATAACATAAAATAATGTGCATTGCATACATATTTTTAGTTGGAAACCCAACTGGGAGAAAACCACAAAAATGTTTGTTAAATAGTTTCAATATTTTAGAAGCACCCACTCTCTGAGTTTTCCAGCATCTACTGGAAGGAAACATTAATCCCTTTGTAATACTTTAAATAATGATACAGGATCAAATCAACCTTCAAATAAATCCCATAATCACTTCTTAAATATGCATACAAAACTGCTGAAAACTGTACCTCAAATACACAAACTTGTAAGATTCACCACGAGCTAAATTTTCCACTTTTTATTCTGAAACTTGGACCTCAAATGTCAAGGTTTGTTATCCTTCTAATTCAACAAGTGGAAATCAATTTGGAACTACCAATCTTCAAATATAACCATTTTATCTCGAACATATGTTTGAGACTAGCTTCTGGAATGTAACAAACCCTAACTTTCGACAAGTATAACTTTGTATCTGTAATGAATTAGGATCAGAAACTTGTACCCAATATTATTTAATATATTATATGAAATTACTCCATGTTTCAATCCTTCACTCATCCCCCAAAAAATGTTATAGTGAAAATGGCAAGATGACTCGTTTTGAAGAAGAAAACCCTAGTTTTAAAAAACTCAACTTCCACTAAGAATAGCTACAAACTTGTATTGAGTCAAGACCTAAAATTCATACCAAATATTATTTTATATCTCTTATAAAACACCTCAAAGTTTATCTATCTGAATCATTCTACAAAAAATGTTAATGAAAAATTCCAAGATGACCTTCAAAGAAAATCCTAGAGCAAATGATCACAAGACTTCATCTTCCCTTCGAATTTCACTCTTCTTCACTTCATCTTCCCTTGGAAATTCACTCTTCTAGGATCAAATTCTCTCCTCTTCCTTGGATAGGTCGAATTAGTGTGACATAAATGCAAACTGAGGCTCCTCTTATTTATATGAGTCTTCTCTACATGAGGGGGTGCGACAAAGGGTCACAACGTTTGGGTCACATCTATTCCTTAAGGATGGTCGAACTTAGGGGATTATTTACTTTACTTTAGGGAATTCTTCTCTTAGATTTAGGGGCTTCTTCACATGGATTTAGGGGTTTCTTCTCTTTGATTAGGGATATTATTCACTTGAATTTATGGACTTCTTCTCTTGGTTTTAGGGGCTTCTTCACTTGGTTTTAGTGATTCATCAAGGCTCCTTCAAGGATCCATTTGTGTACAACTAAAAGTGGGCATGTGGAAAAAACCACATCTTATCTCATCCTACGAGGGACATTCTTAGAAGTTATTCCATAAGGCGACCACTTTGGAGTTATATACACTTATTCCAAGGCTCTTCAAGGATTTTTCAATTCGACACATCATCATCACTTTTAGCGGCTTCTCGAATTTTTTTAGGGATTCTTCTAAGGTTGACAACAATTAAAACCAATTTTCCAACAATACTCATTGACAATACTTCTCACACCTCATAACTACTTTGAGTGGAAGATAAAAAAATTAGATCAACTCAGTTGTAGAGGCTTGTACCACATTACCATGGCTACATAGGTGAAGCCATCATCAACTATCGAAAAGAACAAGTATCTCAACCGCATAGATGAGGCCTATGGCCTCATCTTCATGTCTATGTCCCTCAATATTTTGTTTCACATTGAAGCTTATACCACACTAGATGAGATTTGGACAAAGTTGGAGGATCTCTTTGGAAAACAAGATGAAATGAGAGGCCATGTGCTCAAGGTAGAGATGAATTTATTAGATCCAAAGAATTTTGATAACATCCAATACTCCTTCATGAAGTTCAATTCACTTCTTATTCATCTAAATGAATGTGGAATAGACAAATAAACACAACAAAATCAGTTGAACCTTTCTATCTTGGAAAAAATTGGTCCAAATTATGTTGCTTTTGTCTCATATTTCCATACAAATAGATTCACTTCAGGAGCAACCTGAAAAATGTCGACAATGGATCAGTTTATTGAAGCCATAACAAATGAGCAAGATAATTTCATCAAAATGGGAATCATCAAGGGACCTAATGCACATTCACTTCCTATGCATGATAGCAATAGTACTTCCATTTCAAAGACCAAGCATAAAACCAACGGAAAGGTTCATGTAGATCCAAACAAGTGTAATGGCTCTAAATTAATTATAACAACCATTAAATTAGAACACCACAGTAAAATCTAATAATTACTGCATCTAGCACATTCGAAATCTAATATTTTTTCATAGTAATAAAATTTAATAACAATTTACTTCAAAACAATTAATAACTCTAACCTGAACCTGATGTTGTCGCTTGCTTCCTTAGCTTGCTTCCTTAGCTTGCTCCTTTATCTTGCTCCTTAGGACACCACCCAAAACCAACCTCTCTGCCAACTAGTAGCGCCTAGCCCTAGGATATCAACGTATATCCTAGCCCTTCGAGCCCAAAACCTCCAGCAGCCCACCGGTGCACTGTAAATTCCACTCTGCCCAATACTCCAAGCTCTCCCCAAAATCCTTTCTCCCCTCTCATAGAATGAATGATGTTATTTTAAGGTATAAATACAGTTTAGCTAATCTTTTAGGATTATTATGAAATTAATTATGCTTAATAATTAAGGGTCGTTACAACAAGGAAGGGTACTCCAAACCCTTCAATTATTCCTTAGGATCCAAAGGTGGAAAAGGAAAGAAAGGGAAGACCAAATGAAATTACTTCAACCGTGGTTATCACCCTTAATCAACATGCATGAAGAAACATATTGATTTGATGGCTCATATGCTTCATAAGAACAACCTTGGGGATCAAATTCCCAAAGCTTCCAAGAAGAAGTTGGAAGATCAAGCACCTATAAAAAGAGGTAACTCTCATGCACTGATTTCCATTAACTCTTTTTCTAATGCATGGCTCTTATATTTAGGTGCATCCCATCATATGGAAGTAACAAAAAATTTCTTGTCTTCTATTTCTGCATGCATGGGTCCTCCCATCCTCATGAGAGATGATACCCCAGTTGAGGTAATTGTCCAATGGAGAGTAGAACTCCAAAATAAAAGTTTTGAGGATGTATTGCATGTTCCAAAAATCTTTGTGGATCTTCTCTTTTTTTATCATATAACACATTCTGGTATAGGAAAAAGGATGGAGTTTACTCCTATTTTGATCATAATAATTTATATTCATAATAAGTCCCCAATTGTTGTTGGTGAGGTAAACCACCAATATCGTTTGTATACTTTCAATAAGTTCATTTCTAAATTTGATTGGGCTTTACAACTGATGCATGTTGATGATGATAGTGGATTATGGCATGAGATATTCATCCATCTAAACTTCAAATACATGCAACAACTATGAAAATAGGAAAGCAACAACTATGAAAATAGGAAATGGTCACCGACTTTCCCAACATACACTTTTCCAAAGGATTTTTTCAAGGATGTGTTATTTGAAAACATCCGTAAGAGAAGTTTGAGAAAGGGAAGTCCTAGAGGGCCTCCTCTCCTTTGGAGTTCATCCATAGTGATATGATGGGACCCTTTCCTCATTCATCCATCAACAAAGTGAGGTATGTTCTTACATTTACTAATGATTTCTCACAATACACTTGGGTGTATTTTCTTAGGCAGTCTAAAGTTTTTGAGCATCTCAAAGACTTCAAAGCGCATGTAGAGACTCAGTCAAAGAGAAAGACCAAAATCCTATGCAAATAAAATGGGGGGGAGTATGTGACCGGATATATCAAACATCTTTGTTCAAAAGTAGGTATACAATTACTTCACATGGTACCTTACACTCCACATAAGAAAGAAGTAGTTGAGAGGAAGAATAGATCCTTCAAGGGGACGTCCACTTGCATATGGCATGCAATATCTTTACCGCCCAATATTTTGATTGAGGAACTTAAATATGATAACGACATTCAAAAAATATCTCCTCATAGATATGTCAAGGACCAGACTCCTTTTGAGGCATGGAGCAATAGAAAACCAGAAGTCACCCACTTCCGAATATTTGGATCATGCGCATGGGCCCACATACCTTATGAAAAGAGGAAATAATTATATCCAAAGAGTTTCACATGCATATTCATGGTATATTCATATGGTGTGAATGGTTGCATGTTACTTGATCCCTCTACTAATAGGCTCATCATTGAGCACAATGTTCAATTTGTAGAAACTCCCTTCCATGCAACATTGGAGCCACATGCAGAGACCTCTCTACCACTTCCTGCACCAAACATTAGTGATGATGATTCTAGTCATTAGATCATGTTTCATATCTAACTTTTCAATTTGATTCGGAAGATGATGATCATGTCGATGCAAATGATGAGCCACAGTAGATGCCCAAATGGGCATAGACGACCCTACAGGAAGAAGGTGATCATGTGGGGGATCCACGAGATCAAAAAAGGCTAAGGTTCCAGTTTGAGGATCCTCCTCATGCACTCACAACTATCAAACAATTGAATTCCATGAATTTTTATATGGTTATATCTTTAGAAGAATTCATTTATTCACGGGTATCATTGAGAGGAGATTTACATGGAGCAGCCTCGAGGGTTCATTCATAACGCATCCTCATTATGTCGACTGAAAAGGTCACTCTATGGCCTTAAGTAGGCACATAGAGCATGGTATGAGAAGATGGATGACTACTTTCTTTCTAAGAATTTTTTTAGATGAAAATTAGATCTCAATGTCTACATGTTGAGAACCTCAAAATACTTGTTATTATTATTTATCTATGATGATGACCTCCTGATCATAGGAAGTTCAACCTCAACACTTGTTGCGGTCACATACATTTTGCACGACAAGTTCTCTATGATAGACATGGGTCCACTTCACTATTTGCTTGGTCTCAAGATCAATCAGCATGCTTCAGGAATCAAGCTATCTCAGATTAAGTATGTCAGGGATATCTTGGTTAGATTCCATATGACCAACTACAAGTCGGAAACCACATTGTTTCTGTCTAGGGTGAATCTTGAGGATGGTGGGGATACACTAGTGATGGACAACACCTTGTATCAACAACTTGTGGGGAGCCTTCTATATCTCACCTACACTCATCTGAGTCTCTCATATGCAGTAGGGAAAGTTTTCAGGTACACATAGGAGCCGCATGAGCTACATTGAAATGTTTCCAAGCACATCCTCATATATGTTCAAGGTACCATAGGTTATGGTATCCACTATGTAGCATGTTTTGCACTGTGTATCATGGGATTCACTAATTTTGTTTGGGTTAGTGATAGCATAGATCACAGTTCCATGTCTGGTACGTGCTTAGTTTGGGTTTTGTTCCCATATGTTGGTCAAAAAGAGGTCAACTATTTATCTATCATCGGTAGAGACTGAGTACAAAGAAAAGGTCAACATCACTATTCAGTCACTTTGGATTCAAAACTTACTCACTAAGCTCGAAAATCTAGTTCCACCATTCAAATATCATTTGGTGTGACAATTAGAGTACTCTAAAGTTTTTAAGAGACCCAGTTCAGTGACAATAGACCAAACACATCAAGATCCATATTCATTACATTAGAGAGTTGGTACATGACAATATAACAGATTTTTAGTACTATTCATCCACCGAAAATACTGTAGAGATCGTCACCAATACATTTACTGAGAAAAAGTTCCACCTTTTGCATGATATTCTTGGATTGAATAACACAGTTGCTTAGCAGTTGCCTTTCTTCCTTCTTCATTTTCAATGCATTGTAATTTGAGGGGGTGGTTTTCTCATGCGTTTTTCCTTATTTCCTCTATTGTTTCATTCTTAGATGCATTGTACAATGGGTACCTAACATGGTCTTGGTTGTCGAGACCCATTCATCATGTACACCCTAGTAGTGTTCAAGGAGGGTGTTGGAGATTTTACACATTCACCTAGGTAATTCTTTTCTTAAGGATGATAGTCCAATGTTGAGGGTTCTTCTATAGATGAGAATATTGTCTCTTGATAATATTCCCCTACAAATTAGAGCACCTCCTACAAAACAGGGCTCCTTCCCTCTTCAATTCAAAGTTAGTTACACCTCAATTAGACTAGTGGAGGCTACTCATGCATGGAAATGTAAAATACCTACTAACCAACTATAAATTATCTCTTACTCAAATTCCGACATTAAATTATTTTTTAAACAATTTATTAATAACAACTTCGTCATTATACTTTGTCTACGACCATACGACATAATTGTACATCTTATGTTAAATAAATGGGAAATTGTCTTTCTTATCGAGGAAGGAAGGACTACTCAAAGATTTGTTTAAGTTTTTATTTCAAGGTACGTCAACAACTATTGCTCTTGTCACTCTTAATTCGATGAACTTATTAACTCATACCCTATAACTTTGTACAATACATTTCTAATACTTATCCCTTGCCTATATATCTTCATTAGTTTCTAAAAAGGAGGATTTTCACCCTATTCTAATCGTTGGAATATATATAACATATAATTGGTTCATTCTTACGTCATTCTAACACTAATTCAATCTTCAATTTATATACATCTATCACCTTATGTTTAGACTCACCGTTATATATAATTCAGAGTCTATAATATATTTCATTTGTGATATTAAATTGCAAGTATATATACGAGGGCATACACTTTGATCGATGATCCACTTCATGTTCACCTATTCCAATCCACTGTCAGTACTTCTTATCTGACCTATAGTCTAGACTCATCGTTTTAATAATTGATACTTCATTAATACTAAGCAATACTTACTCACCTAACTCCTGTATAGGTGAGTAAGTATCGCCAAAATCGGTATTTCCACACGTAGCAATTCAACTATTGTGCACATAAAATCGATATTTGCGCGCTAGTATCGCCAATGTTCCCATAATCACACGATTAATAATAAATCCCATGATTTGATACTATAGTGGTAACTCTCACTATAAATAATGAAGTTCCAATCATAACCTTCGTAAATGTTCCCTAGTTTCTTTCTTTTCTTTACTAAGAACCAATCCATAATTAATTTACTGGTTTTACAAAACCCATATCCACTTTTCCAGAGTTTATTACACCAGAATTTTCGTTAGTTAATGTATTCACTTCACGATTTATTTAATGTTCATGTTAATGTAGATATTTTACTTGTTTATTCTAAACACCGGTTTGAGGTGAAAGTTTTTCTTACTCACCTGTCACTTGGCAGTTAAAATGCCAACCTTTGTTGGTACTCGCCTGGTTTTAATTAGTCTTTGGTTTTACAAAGAAAACTCATATTCGAATGCAATCCTATGGTATTTACAAAACCCCATATTCAAACATACTCTCTGATTTTATAAACCTATCACTATAATTTAATCATTGATATCGCAAATGCCCTATCTGCACATTAGCATTGATTTAACGAAAACCTAATGTATTTATATCAACGTCTATTTATGACGACTACCCATCAATTTTATATCGATTTCACACTTATTTATTTTGATCTCATGCTAGATGTTTTCTTAGGTTGATCAACCATTCACATTGGGTCATCGATTTTTATTATTTGAAATCGTATTACTTAAGCAGCCTCACATTTTGGGTTTGTACATATATGGGTATATAATTATATGTATTCAGATTTGGGGTTTCTTTCACAATGGTTTTTGTCTACAAATTCGTAGGCTTTTTGTTTTTCCTACGGGAATCACATTTAAACTTCATTTATACCCCGGGGAAACATATTTTGACTTTTCTGGCCTCTCTTTACTTCTTGTGTAATTTATATTTACAAGAGTATATAATTTTTCTTTATATATTCATTATTGATTTATCTTATCAGAATTGTCTTTATAAATACATTAAATTAATGATGGGTCTCTCTCTCTGTTTGTGCGAGGAACCCATATGCTAGAGGGAAAATCCCCGCTTTAACTACACCAGGGATTAAGATGTAGACAGAGCAATGACCGTCTAAAAGTTAATCTATTCTTTACTCTACCCCAAATATACCAAAGCAAATGAAAAAAATGCAATAAGAGAGAATATCAGGTAATTGTATCTTTTATCCCACATCTGGTGATGATCTCCTCAAGCTATGTAGTTACAACGACTGCACATCTCCTCCCATGGCCGACCTGCATCCAAAGATAGGAAAACAAGGACTACAATCATGCTATTATATTCGTGACTTAGGGTTTGATATCAATTGCTAAGTATAAATCAATGAAAATACACAAAACATCATCATTTGAGACAAGAAAATGTGATTCTTTTATTCATCATACAAATACTGAAACTTACAATATTTTTCAGCCATGTTCCATAAACTTGGTCCGGATCATCTTTGCAATGCTCCAAGTGCACCTTCAATAGGCCTATTTTCTCAATCTTTTGATCACCTCAAAGGAAGGGAATGGATTGAATGGATGGAGAAGGGGTTGATGAGGGAATGTTGAGGCAATATCTCACAAAAGGTAACAAAATCTTGAGCAATGAAGGGGAGTGAAATTGGGCAGAGTTTCATTGTTCTTATGCTCGGATGTGAAATGAGACCCCAACACCTCATTTTATATGAAAAAATAATGGTTATTTGGTTGGGTGACAGGCTATAGCAGGTGGATTAGTTGGGAAACTTCCAA
>CBVK0103690623.1:0-15090 GCA_900067695.1 Picea abies
GGAGGGCGAAGTTTTTGATGTGCAGGACCATACCCGACGGACAGGTACCAGGTGGACCGGTACACATGGGGAGATGATCAGTTCAGACCTCCATGGGGCTGAAGAGCCCATTAGATGGTTGTTGGGACCTCATCAGGGGCAGAGACAGGACAATGATTGATCGAGCATTTGCACGAGAGAAGAAGAAGGATGTTTTCATCCAGGACGCCTTGGTTGAGCCCAGCCCTAGGGGGTTGACCCACTGTAGGTGGAACGTGTCCCTCTGTTAACCAAGACGTCTTCCAGAGATCCTTGACGTCACCTCCAGCGTGTGGCAACTTTACAGGGCAGTTTAGCACGTGTGGCAGAGTTTGGAGGCCCAGAAGGGGCCAACTTTTGTCTTCTAGTGCTGAGATTTGCCCTAAAAAGGGCCAACGTCTCCCTCAGAGGGGCTAGACGTCCTGCTTACTGCTCATTTAGGGTTTTATTTAGTCGTTAAATGTAAAACAGTATGATTTTTAGTAATTAGCCTTGTCGGTTGTTTTAATGACCTAATTTTTAATTAAAGGTCATTAGATGATATAAATTGAGGATGTTTTCCCTCATTTTGACATAAAAACAACTCACTCATCAAGTGAGATCTCATTTTTAGCGCCCTATTGGGGTTTTTGGCTGAAATAGTGAGGCGCAACTTTTGAAGGAAGAGTTTTCTTGGCATTTATGGTGTTTCTTTGGAAGGAAGGTGTTACAACTAGGGTTTGCTTGGATATTTCTTCATGAAATGTAAGTGTTTTTTCTGCAAAACTTCTCTTTGAATGGTTGTAGTTTAAATCTCTTGCATATTACTTATATATTGTTGAATCAAAACCCTAGGGGAGAACCACACAAGTAGGTTGTTGTCTCATGTCCCCTGACAAAGAGACCTTAAACCATTGAATAAGAAAATAGAGCCTAGCGTTAGCTACACTTGTTTTCTTCATTCCTTATGCTAGCCGTATCTTTTGGAAGCCAAGAAGAGTGAGACGTCCTTAGCCTAGGCTTACTACACTAGGGCCGTACCAATCCAGGGTTTGTTGACAGACCTTGTTTTAGCAACGTCTCCCTCATCAAAACCTCTTGTCTTGGTTAATTTTTCCTTATTGTGCTAGTAGTTTGCCGGGAAAGAGGAGAGAGCACAAGGCCTTGCCTTTGCAACACCAAGTGAATCTCTCTCTCTTAGGGTTTCTATTTTTTAAGGCCCTGCTTTAGCAACACCTTGAAAATCTACCATCTAATCCTTAGAAAACTTTTACCCTTCAACTCTTGCGTCCATCACTTGTTGACTCCATTAACCCTCAGGCACTGATCCTTAGACTCTAGCGTTGAAGTGATAGTGACCAAACAAACTTTCAAAACCTCATAAAATTGAAACCCTAACTAACAACTAACCCTAAAAGCTGACGTCACCCCTAGGATATTTCATCTTGACGCAGCAATCTATTATATGTGAGCAACTGAATGATGTTTAATGCATTGATTTGATTCAAGGAGTGATTATATTCATCGGATGTTATATTGTTCCAATATTTATTAACAAGTAATATCATATTGCCATTGTTATTATTGCAAACATTGACTTCGTCAATATTTACTACTGTATTTGCTCATATATTGAACTTAGATAGTCACTGATTTATGAAGTATTAACCATTATTGCACGTACTAGTTTTATTGTTGTCTTGTCTCGCAAGCAGGTGCCTTCTCCGTGGTTATACTTTATTTGACTATCTCTTTGGGCGGTAATCTGTGAAAGGGGAAAATAGCCTTAATCCTTTAAGTCTTTCCCTTTCAAACCCCAGATTGCCAGGGACGTCTCCCTTGGGCCTAGCCTCCCTAAATAGAAAGGACCTCCCCATTGTGGTGACATTGGGTGGGGTAGGTCCCTGTTACGCCAGTTTGGCCTTCTACTTTATAACCTTTGCTCCTAGCTACAAACTGTGCGATAACACTACCCACAGGGTAATGGACTGGTAGAGTCCTCCAACAAGAACGTGATCAGGATAATCAAAAGAACAGTCTGTGAAAACAAGGGAGGTTGGGATAGCAGTCTCAACTATGCATTGTGGGCTAACAGAGTGAAAAAGAAGCAGTCAACTGGTAAGGCACCCCTCGAGTTGGTCTATGGTGTTGATGTAGTCCTACTAGTTAACTTGATCATTCCAGTCCACAAGCTGATTAGAAAGTTCACTACAGATGAGGAGACCTTGCATGGCCGATTTGATGATCTAGTTCAACTTGAGGAGGATAGATCAGAGGCTTTGACAAATTTCATTGATCATCAGAGACAAGTAAAGAAAGCCTTTGATAAGAAAGCTAAAGGAAAGGTGTTCCATGTTGGTGATTTGGTCTTGTTGTGGGACAAGAGAAGAGAGAAGTCGGGAGACCACAGTAACTTTGATAGTTTGTGGTTGGGTCTATTCAGTGTCCATGCTTTAGTGGGGCCCAATACTTTTCAGCTTGCCGATTTGGATGGTGATGTCATGCAGCTTCCTGTCAATGGGCAGCATCTTAAACACTTTTTCCAATGAAGGGTTTAACCCCTTCAACATTTTTGGGTACTTGCTGGCAATAGTTTAGATGTTTGTTCTTTTCATTTATTGCCACTTTGCTTTGCCTAGCGTAGATTCCCTTATTGCTTTCCAGTTTTCAGTCTAGACTAGATTCGTTGGCCCACTTTCCCTTTGCTAGCATGTGGTTTAAGTTGTGATAGATTAGGACTTTTCTTTGCCTTACCTCCTGCTTCCTAGGAGGACTTTCTACTTTTCCAAAGATGTTGTTCTTGTCGGAAGCCCTTTTCTACTTGTCAATGGCCTCATGTCAAATGTTTGTGTCGGCCTAGATTGCCAGTCTGGATGAGGGATCCTTTTTTCATCACCTGAGCACAGAGTTTAGAGGCGTAGGATGAAAGGCATAGGTGACTGTGTCTGCCTTTTCATCATTGCTTCACCGAGTTTTGCCATCTTACAGAGTCCCCTCATCCAGCATAGGGATATGATACCGAGTTTGAGTTGTTGATCCACCACACATTTTAATTCACTTTGATTCACTTCGCACTAGAGGAGGAAAGTCATTATTGCTCCTTTTTCAGTAGGTTGTCTTGTATCGACACTGACACCTTATCTATAGGCAACCCAAGAGTTTTGAACACCTTAATGGTTGCAAGCCTCATTGGCAGTCGTTTCGCACCTGACATGACTGAGTATCATTGGGCCTTGATCAGGTGACTCTTGTCATGATTAGACTCCAGATCATTTTTCAATGTGACAGACTGTGTCCGTGCCTTAGGCCTCGTTGTCATCATTGGTGGGTGACCTTCGCACTTAGCAGAGGCTTACCTTATTGTCCTTTGACTAAGTGACTGTCTCTTTTGTGTCGACATCAACGCATCTACCACATAGAGAAGTGCACTAATAGGCGAGTGGTAGCAGTTTAGAGGGTACCAGCTTTCAGATCAGATTTTTCATTTCATGTGATTTTCAAACATATTATGATTTGAGTTTCGTTGTTCTTCGAGCTTGACTCCATGGCCCAATGGACTAGTTACTGGTATCAGTCAACAAGTTTTATGATTATCAGTTTGACTCCCTTGGCCTCAGTTTTTCGGCATCATGGGCATCGGATGGTTTTAGTGCAGACATGAGTTCTAGGTTCTCGAGACCCACAGGGGGTCTCGCCTCTTGAGTCGCCATTTGTTGACCCCAAAATATCACCCTTGAGATTTGGATGGTCAAAGGGCCACTCTATCCTTTCAAGCTGACATTTTAGAGGTTCTTCTTGATAGCACAGGACCATCATTCAGAGGTCTTCCATGCACATTGATGCTTGTTCTGGTCAATTAGAGGATGGTTTCTCACAAGTGTTGAATTCAGAGCTTGTTTCAATGATTTCCGAGTTATTACAGGATGAGCTTTCAGTTCCAAGCTTGAGTATGAGAGATTTGCAGCATTATGGGACACTTATTGCCCATGAGGATCTTATTGACCCCTCACATCAGTTATTTGACAACATATTCTTACTCCTTGTCCAATTTTGCTTCCAATGAGTATAAACTTGATGGTATTTGGACAAAGTTGCTTTTCGGGTGATGAGGTGGCACAGGTGATGACATGGTAGGGTGAGGTGGCGACCCATGTGGGGCCCACACGCTTAAATCTAGGTCATTTTCCTCCTAAAACTAGGCCCACTAAGGCACCCAACACTTGCTAAATGAAAATTGGGCTAGGTAAAGAAGTTTCCCAAAGTCATAAAGCATTCTAATGCAAGTCAAAAAGTCAAATTGGGCAAGTTCTCTCCTTTCTGCTTTAGCTTTAGCTTTAGCTTTAGCTTTAGCTTTAGCTTTAGCTTTAGCAGCTTTAGCTTTAGCTTTAGCTTTAGCTTTAGCTTTAGCTTTAGCTTTTTGCTTTAGCTTTTAGCCTTTAACTTTTATCTTTTTCATTTTCCAAGCTTTCCACTTTTCCTGCTTTAGCTTTCCACTTTTTCATTTTCCAAGCTTTCCACTTTTCCTGCTTTATCCTTTGCTTTAGCTTTCCACTTTTTCCTTTTCTCCCTTTTCCTTCCATTCTATCACTCATGCGCCCTATTTCTCCCCATGAGATGCGCCCATCTTACCCTTTTGGCCACAACTTCTTCATACCTAACCAGTTTTGACCTATTCGACCTCCATTCTTCTCCAGATAACCCCCAAATTTGACCAGAATGCTTGGGAAAGGTGCGCTCAGCCAGTTTTGGCAGGTTTTCATGCATTGACACACGGCAGTTGGATAGATTGACACATGGGCAAGGGATATTGGTTAGCTTTTGGCCCAGTTTGGAAACATCAGGGCGAATTCTTCATGCAGTTAGTTTTATATGCAGCATTCTTCCACAGTTTACAATTTGATCACTCTATTGCAGGAGCATTACTACTCTCTCATTCTATTCTACTCTCTGATTCTATTCTATCTCTGATTCTAGCTTTAGATTCTCAGTTTCTTGGAGATTATTGTAACAGTTCTTGGTTTTTCTCTGTGATGGAGCCATTCCTCTGATTTGACATGAATAAAGAGTCTTATGTGTTGATTTTGGCCTAGATTCTTGTTGTTGCATTGGATTTCTAATTAATTGCAGGTGTTTGAAGCTCATCCTTCACTGGGGGTCAATTTGGCACTATTGAAGTGTTCTTTTCTTGCTGATTTTCTCTCTTTTGCATTCTATTGGTTCGCTCTGCTTAGGGTTTTCCACCAAAATTTATCTAAAATCAAATTTTATGTAAGTTTTGGGTGAGTTTATCTAACCCTCATTCCAAAACCATTTTGTGCCTGTTTGATTTGTGTTTTTGCAAGTCAAATTTCATCCATCAAGCAACACGCCCTAGGGTAGCGTCCATGTGGTTGGCATGCACCATCCCAAAACGAGAGGGATGACATCATTTGTGACTGTAGGATCCACCCCTGAATTAAGCCTAGTTTGATACCCTCAATCTACAATCGACCTAAATCCTAGGGTGTCAAATTTAGCCTTAACAGGTATCTGTATTGTCTTTGTCAAAGCATTGAAGTTGCCCAAAAGTATAACACTCCCTAGAGAGAAGTAGTAAGCAATGTTTGGATATAGGTCCAGGAAAGGATCGTCATTCCAATGTACTGCAAAGCTTGAGGTAGTGGGGGAGGAGTGACATATTGCAAAATAAGTGTCATGGATGTTCCTGATGCTTGGAGTATGTTGCTATCGAGGAAGTGAACTACTAGTTTGGGGGGTAGTATCTAATTAGACTTATCTTCCTCTACCATTCCAATGTGTGAGGGTACCTTTGTCACAATGTATAGAGAGTCTCCCAAGAGATATAATGTAGAAGACCCCAAAGAACCAATGAACCAATTAGTGTCCTCTGAGGAAGATGAATTTGGCAATTACTTTGTCCTTGCACATTCATTGGCCCCTAAAGTGAAAGAAAAATTTGGAGAGAGAAGAGAGAAATCCTGGAAAATGCATTTTCATGGAGCACAATCTAGATAAAGTGTTGGTGCTAGCATTGTTTTCACCTCTCCGTAAGGAGATATCACTAGCTTTTCCTACTTCAGTTTGACACTACCAACAACGTGGCTGAATATGAATCTCTCTTGCTTGGTCTTGAGTTGGCAAGAGACATGGGAATTGAAGTGTTAGTAGTGGTTGGTGATTTTGACCTTCTAGTTAAGCAAGTCAAAAATGAACTTTTGGTAAAGAACAATAGGCTGAAACAATACCTTCATATTATTCGGGACACTATTGATTTATTTGACGCTTTTGACATTAGTGTTCTCCTAGGAGAACAAAAAGCCCATGTTGATTCCTTAGTTGTAGTCGCTTCTACTCTTCAACCAATTGATAACTTCATCTTAGGTGAATTTAAGATGAAAGTTGTTTTCAGACCTTCAGTTCCTAACAATCTAGAACATTGGCAAGTGTTCCATGATGATGCACAAATCATTAGGTTCATGAACAACTTGCAAGAATTTGCTCATTACAAAATTGATTAGAGGGATGAGAGTAATGAACATCGAAAACATTGAGATGGGGGAAATTGAGGAACTTCAAGGTAATAACTTTCCAATGGGACTTGTTCCATCAAAAAGAGTTTTTGATAGCAAAAGAAAGATGTGAGCAAGCCTAACAATTGTATGGAAATAAACACTGGGTCCAAGGAGAGTCCTAAATTCATCAAAGTAGGAAAGAGCCTTTCAACAAGGGAGAGGAAAATGATAGAATACTTGGTGAGAGAATATAGAGATGCATTTGTATGGACCTATGATGACTTGAAAGCTTATAAGGGGGGATATCATTCAACATACCATTCCTCTCGAGGAAGGTGCTAAACTATTTAAACAAAAACTTAGAAAAATCAATCCCAAATTGGCCCCTCTTATCTAGAAATAACTTCAAGAGACGTTGGAAGCTAAGATCATTGCACCATCTAGGAATTCATTTTGGTTGGCAAACCCGGTAGTAGTGAGAAAGAAAAACAGAGAGATAAGATTATGTGTTGACTTTAGGAATCTGAATCAGCTATCTCTTAAGGACAATTATCTGTTATCCAACATGGAAAATTTGTTACAAAAGGTTACGAGTTCGGGTATGTTGTCCATGCTAGATGGGTTTTCAAGTTATCTCGAGATCTTGGTCAAAGATGAAGATCAACATAATATATTCTTGACTACACCATGGGGAACCTTTCAATATTTACAGATGCCTTTTGGGTTGTTGAATGTTGGATCGATGTTCCAAAGAGCCATGGATTTTGCATTTAGGGACTTGATTAGCAAAATCATAGAAATTTACCAGGATGATTTGACTACTTTCTCCAAGGAGAAAGATGAACACATTTGTCATCAAAGGAAAGTATTTGAAAGATGTAGGAAATATGGGATTTCGTTAAATCCTAAGAAATCAATTTTTGAAGTAGATGAAGGGAAACTTCTAGGCCACATCTTCTCAAAGGATGGAGTAAAAATTAACGCCTCACGAGAAGAAGCCATCCAAAATGTCCCCTTGCCTAGATGTAAGAAAGTTGTTCAATCTTTCTTTGGGAGAATAAATTTCATTAGAAGGTTCATACCAAATTTTGTGGAAATCACCAAGCCCGTCCCAAACATGTTGAAAAAAGAATCAATTTTCAAATGAAATGATGAGAGTAGGGAATCCTTCAAGAAAATCAAGGAAGATATTAGTTCACCCCCGTATTCGTGAGCTTAGAATACAATCGAGATTTTCAAATATTTTCTTTTGCGTCTGAGGACACTATTGCAGGAGTTTTGCTCCAAAAGAATGAAGAAAATATGGAGCAACCCATAGCATTTATGAGTAAAGCAATTAGAGATACGAAACCAAAGTACTCTATCATGGAGAAACAAGCCTATGCTTTATTCTAATCTTTGAAACATTTCAGAAGCTATGTGGGTTATTCTAGAATTAGAGCTTATGTTCCACATGCAACAACGAAGGACATATGGATGCAGCATGATTGCTTGGGTATCTGTGGGAAATGGATTTCCTGGATTCGGGAAATGACATGGTTCAGGATCTCAGAGTGTTGAGACTAGCCCTGAGGCAGTTACTCTTGGGCAGAGAGATCTTACTTCTCCATTGACCACTTCATGGAAGAGGAGACCTAGATGGTTTCAGGAGACCCTGAAGGAGGCCAAGGAGAACATAGGGGAGCCCAAGAGCCAGATCAGAGAGAGTAGACCTCCAGTCAGATTTGGATCATATTTGGCTTTAGTGACGAGTATCACAGATACTCAGCTACGTACATTTGCGCAGGCAGTGGACCAACAGGTCTGGAGAGAGGCCATGGTATAGGAGTATGACTTCATTGTGCGCAATGATGTTTGGGAGGTGGTTCTGAGGCCAATGAGGAAGTCAGTTGTGACTTCCAGGTGGTTGCACAAAACCAAGTATGTTGCAGATGGCAACATAGAGAAACACAAGGCCCGTTTTGTAGCGCAAGGCTTCTCTCAGATAGAGGGAGTCGATTATGATGAGACATTCGAACCAGTTGCGAGATACACCTCGATCAGGAGCATTATTGCCATAGCAACAGAGATGGGTTGGAGCATTCATCAGATGGATGTGAAGACTGCATTTCTAAATGGCTTTATAGATGAGGAGGTGTACATTGAGTAGCCACAGGGGTTCGAGGTGTGTGAGAGGGAGACTCACGTGTGTCTTTTGAGAAAGGAACTTTATGGTCTGAAGCAAGCTCCCCGAGCTTGGTATTCACGTATTGACACATACTTGCTCCAGATGGGCTTTGAGAAGAGCGATGTTGATCCTAACCTCTATTACATCATTAGAGGTGAGGACACGCTCATTCTCATTCTATATGTGGATGACTTGTTCATCACAAGAGCCGAGCATCTCATAGCTGAGTGCAAGCAGGGACTTGCATCAGAGTTTGAGATGAGTGACATTGGGTTGATGCACTATTTTCTAGATATGGAGGTATGGCAGGAGGAGGGACACATATTTCTCGGGCAGAGGAAGTATGTTGCAGATATTCTGAGCAGATTTCAGATGCAAGACTGTAGACCTATGTCGACACCCATGGTTACCAACTGGAAGAAGCTTAGTGCTTCAGATTCCCAGTTGGTAGATGCTACAATTTATAGGCAGTTGATTGGTTCACTCATGTATTTGGTCAACACTAGACCAGATATTTGTTTTGCCGTGAACACTCTCAGCCAGCATATGGTAGAGCCGAGGAACGTTCACTGGATTGGGGCAAAACATGTGTTGAGGTACACTGCTGGTATAGTTGATTTTGGCCTGGACTATATCAGAGGTGATGGGGTCAATTTGGTTGGCTACACCGACTCAAACTGGGCAGGATGTGCTACTAACAGGAAAAGCACCTCAGGGTGTTGCTTTGGTTTGGGGTCGGGACTTGTTTCCTGGTTCAGTCGAAAGCAGAAGTCAGTTGCTTTGAGTTCCGTCGAGGCAGAGAACATGGCAGCCAGTCAGGCCAGTTGCGAGGCCATTTGGCTTCGTAAGATGTTGGTAGGATTATTTGGTCATGAGATGCCACCGACCGTCATACACTACGATAGTCAAAGTTGTATCAAACTCTCTAAGAATCCAGTTTTCCATGACCGGTCGAAGCACATTGAGATCAGGTACCACTTCATCCGTGATTGGGTTCAGAGAGGCGCAATGCAGTTACAGTATATATCAACTAATGAGCAGATTGCAGACATCCTCACCAAGGCCCTGCCAAGGGGCAGACATGTTTACTTTCGAGACAAGATGGGCTTGGTGAGAAACACCTTCCTCGGTAAGAGCGAGTGTTGAGATTATGTACCTTGGGAGGTGTTCCCCATGTGTTTATGAGCTCCTAAACACATGTGGTAAGTACTATGTACTTTGTGCCTTGTACTTTATGTCTAATTTCACTTTGACTTAAGAGATTTAAGTCAAAAGTGAAATTTGGTCATGTATGCCTAAAATGACTATTAATTCACTTTGTCGATGAATTAGGAGACATAAAGTGAACTTAGGGAACTTAACCCAAAGTGGGTTTGAGAGTGAGATTCTTTTGGAGAGACGTCGACCTTTGATTAGACTTGAGATGGGATGATCTCAACAGTCTATTTATTAGGTTTCCTTATGGAGGTTCAAGAAGAGTGCAAAGGAGGATGAGGAGCTCATTAACTCATTTGTTCATTTGGAGAGTTTGAGAGAGAGCATGAGGATGAGGTTTCATGCATTATGGTGAGGCTAGCTTGGGTGCTCCCTTCCATGGAGATAGCCAGCAGGCTTAGGGCCTTGTTTACTTAGTGGGGAGATTCCTGCTTGGAGGAGGGCGCACTTGGTGAGGAGGGCGCATCATCAGTGGGGAGGACTTTCAGAGCTCAGATTGTAGTGAGGTATGTTTCAGAGGGAGTCTACTCATCAGTATCAGAGTGTTGTGGAGGGGTTTCTTGATCAGAGCTTCCAGTTGGCTTCTGGCTCCAGTTCAGTGGTCTGGTCAGCATTTATGGAGGGCGCAACATCCTAGGGTGCTCTTGCTTCATTTGGACTAATGTTGCAGCTTGGATCAAGCTGGTATTGTATCAAATTCATCTATATTTTGTACTTGTTGTATTCCACCATCTATTCTCCTCATATATACACATATATTCCAAACTGGTTTTCCCCGAGGGTGTTTTATCCCGGGTCATGTTGACCAAAAATACCTGTGTTCATTTTCATGTATGTTAGAGTGTAGAACTACTGTATTTTCAGTTGTAAAGATCTCTAGGTGTGTTACATATATTTTGGTATGCATGTGCTAACCCTTGGTGACTAAAACTACATGCTAGAGCACCTAAATGGCTTATGTAACCATAACAAATCAGCAAAGAAGTTCCTGAACTGTTGGTTGTTATAAAACAGCAGCAAGACCTTCATTTATAGTTGAAACTTAAAGCCAACTTGAGGTCAAAGACAAACTAGTTGGCAGCTTGATAGGACCTGGAAAATCTTCACTCAAGACACAAGAAATTCTAGCTTGCAATGATACATGTTAGTATAGATCAGCAAGTTAAGCTTGTTGTCCCTAATTTGCAGCAATAAATAACAGTTTATATCAACAAGTAAAACATTCAAATCAGCATGTAAAGCATAATATCAACGAACAATATCATCAATAAATATAGCAATCAAGTATGACCGGAAGAGGGCACTTTAAGGCTGAATAAAGAAAACTTTTGTAGTATGTATTTTCTGCAGAAAATTGCAGCCTTATGGCTGTAGCATTCAATGGCATGCAGCAGCAAAATCAACCATGGAAAAGTGCCAAGAACTAGCCCAAAAGGTGTACCCTAGCTAGTAGACTAGGTGAGTGAAGTTAAAGAGCTAGAATAGGGTTAGATTAGGAGTTAAGAGAGTGTTAGTAGCTAGGGTTATGCAGCCCTAATGGCTGTAGGTTAAAATTTGTAACAGCAATTAAAGTAGTGGAAGAGAGGGGACACCCTAGTAGGGGAAGATGCCTCTCAATGAGGCAAACCAACTTCAAGCAAGAAACCTTTCGAAAAATCAAAAATTGTGTTTCCCAAGGCAATGATTTTATATCTCCAATGCCAAAAAAGTATGACTAGTGCCTTTACTAATGGGTTAATGGAGTCAAATAAACAAAGGGCTAGAGAAGCTACCTCCTTGGGGGAGTAAGCCCTTTTACTTCCCAAGGCAGGTTTCTCTAGCTAGAGTTTAAGCTAAGAGGGTGTATGCCCTTATACTTCTCTTAGCAAACCCTTGTACAATCAATGAGATGAAGCATAAAATGATGAAGACTATGGTGGGGGTGTATGCCCTTATACTTCTCTTAGCAAACCCTTGTACAATCAATGAGATGAAGCATAAAATGATGAAGACTATGGTGCGGGTGTATGCCCTTATACTTCCCACCTAGCTCCTAGCATAACAATCCTTGACTTATCTCATGCTTATCTCATCATACTTATCTCGATATCTACTCACAACTATAGGTTGGGTAACTTTACCAAGGTCAATATCTACAAGGCACTTGTACTCAAAAATGGTCAGCATTTGTTGCTTCCATGTGTTGTAGTTTTTGCATGTGAATCTCTGAGTCCCTTCTAGCATGTTGTTGGGTAAGGATGCCATAGGTGAGGTTAAAAATAACCCAAGAATAGAGTAATATGATGAAATATTTGCAGATTAATAATAAATTTTCCCACAAACAGCCAAAAAACATGCAGATCTAGGCAAATATGCTCACCACCAACCCAATAAAATCAAGAAATGCTCTCAACCAACTCAAAAAACACATAGATCTAAGCAAATTTGGTTTCAGTGAAACCCTTTTGGTTCTTCGATGTGTTATGCTAGTGATCCCTCGATCTATCTCTGCAGGCAGCGGTCCCTAGGTCTTCAACCCCGCATAGACTTTATGGCACCCAGATTACTGAAGTCACAAGAGTGGAAACCTTTGTCTTTCAAAGGCTCGAGACTCTTGATGCGACTTCAAAAATAATAAAGTTGCAAGAGTGGAAACCATGTCTTTCAAAGGCCCGATACTTTTGATATGGCTTCTAGAACATTGAGCTCTGATATCATATTATGGAAATCGAGCACATAAAGAAACCAAGATAACTCGAAAGAGTTATCTGTATTGTTTTACCTAATGAGAAAGTGAAAGCTTTCTTATATAGGATTACAAGAAAGTCGAGTCAATCCACTTTATAAATGTGGGATAGACCGAGAAACACAATAAAGTAAAATAAGACATAAAAGCATAAAATAATGTGAAGTCAAGTTGACTTTATTAATGCCTAAGCCTAATGTATCACAAGAGCAAGCTCCTAACAAACACATCTTCTTTCCCTTTCATAACTTCTCCTAGTGTTTCCTCATAAATCCTAGGGTCTCACACCAAGAAGACAAGTACAAAGAGAAGAGTACAATGATGATGATATGAAAGGACTCTCTACTTCCTCTATATATATGAGCAGTAAGGGAGGCTAACAATACATACATGGGCCCATGCCCTTACAAGCAACCTATTACCCCCCTTGCCTAGGGGTAACTAAAGGAGATCATGTCTCGTGGCCCACAATGGAGACATTGATCCTGACCATGATGATGATCAGCATGTCCACATATAGCAACCCAACATCCCCCCTTCAGATTGCCTCTTCAAAAGCCAGTCCAAACTTAAGCTCTACCCTTTTCGCATTCGCCCCAGTCCCAAGCAATATTGCTATAACTTGAAACCTTATAAAAGGGGACTTGCAAATATGATAAGAGGACAAATATAAAGGCAGATAAAGGGATTTGGAAAAACATAGCGCTTACAAAGTGTTAAACTCAAGAGTAAGCTCACCCTCCACAAAGATGTTCATAGAAATGAGCACCATAAGCCATGAAGTAAGCCCAACACGTACCACTATCACAATTACTCTTGAAGGGTTCTTTTCTTTCATTGTTTCCCTCGGGACATATCCCTCTACCTAGGTCTTTTCTTTCATTATTTTGGTTGGCACACCTAATACGATCAGATGAAGGTCCTCCCATATTAAAACTTGCCAACTTACATAAAGTCCTGAGTTGGTGTGATATTAGAAGGTGATACTGAAGTGAATTGTTCGTGTCGATTATATCTTAAGTAACAACTTACTTTGCATGAATTAAGGACTAATATGTCCTATGAACATTGGCTTACTTGATTTCATATTTTATTTTGATCCAGATGCCCCTGGCATGGTTCTTTCAAGGACGCCCCACGATTTCACCCATGATGTTGTGCCTTTATTACAGGATATGGCACGTGTTATGCATAGCAGTGACTCACCTACTGATTTGATACATTTAGACAATGGCTCTCACATCTTCGAAACATTGGACGATGGATAGATAGGCTTGATTTTAACAAATTCGGTCATGGTAGCACACATAGATGGGTTGTAAGCCCACATTCTAAGCAGTGTATCCCAGGGATTATTACTCACTCGATTGAGGACGTTGCACTGGTGGATAGTTGGATACCTTTGTTGGCATGTTTACAAGAAGAGTGTGCTTGTCATTGATGGCAAGAACAGCAGCGAAACCAAACCTTGCATAAGAATCTGTTGCAAGGAGTGCACAACTCCACAATTCGACTAAGTGTCGAAGTGACTCGTTAAGAAGTCGAGAGAGCAGAAGAATAGAAAGCTCAGAAGAGATAGCGCTTTCCAAAAGTGCAGACGAGGTACAAGAGACGGACTCGCGGGAGGAGCAAAGGTCGAGACCCTTGAACAATTACAAAACCTTCTAAGTCAAAGAGATCATAAGCTCAGGAGAGAGGGCGACAATGACTGTAGGATCACAACACAGAGGACCAACATCCATCTGATCGAAACAAGGTGCACGAGCCTTCAGGCTTTGTGCACACAGGAGAGAGAACTTACCAAAGTTCCGAAGTCCCGAAGTAGTTTGGGACCGTCCATCGTCAAGGAGGACAGGTGGCGTAAGATCCACAACTACGGAAGTTCGTGGATCAACAAGAGGTGAAATAGCCGAAGTAATTTGAGACCGTTCATCACCAAGAGGAGAATCTGGCTTGTTGATCGTCAAGAAATACGTGTCAGCAGACCGTGAGTTCAGGAGGGAGCAAAGTTTGAGATTTAAAATCGCCGAAGCCCGAAGAGCCGGAGAGCCGAAGTAAAATTCAACCGTCAGATCCAAACGGATACGTGGTGACAGATCGTGAACTCCAAAGAAATCACTTCGCGAGTTTCAGTTTGAGATTTGAAATTCCCAAAGCCCAGAGAGTCGAAGAGCCAAAATAAATTCTCGGCCGTTGGATCATCCGAAGTAGATCTCAATCGTCAGATCACTCGAAGAAGATCTCAAGCGTCAGATCGTCCTGAATGAATAAGGACCATCAGATCTGGAGAATATTATTCTAAACGTTAGATCAAGGAGATGAATGTGTCACATAGGGTGACCACGTCAACAGACCACCTCAGCAAGGACATGTGGCAGACCTCGTCATCAAGGACATGTGGCAGACCACGTCAACGAGTGACACTGTTAAAATAATGTAACTGCAAAGTGTATTCTTATTATTATTTGATATAT
>CBVK0103690666.1:0-12617 GCA_900067695.1 Picea abies
TTTTATTTATTATTTTAATGTATTTATATTATATTATTTATTTATTGTGACAGGATACATCAAGGCCCTCCTTCGACGAGTCTTTTCCTCTTGACTTTAGCACATTATCCAGGAATTAGAATTAGAAACCAATTAGTACCTTGGGACCTGCATGCCTCAATGACAAGCCTCCTCACTTTTGCTAGTAGGTTTACATCATTGACCTATGATCGAATGATTCCATGAATGTTCAACATTATCTCATTTATTCACATTCGTTGGGATGTACTAGGGTACTTTGGGAATCGTTTTCATCATTGGTGATTTCCCTCGTACTTGTTAATGGTAGATATCAATGACCATTAATCAAGTGGTTTATACCATGTTCAAAATCAAACAATATATTCACATGGATAGATTCTTAACGCATCAGGATCTGGACGAATACCTTGGGTTGGGTGCTCACTATGTTATCCTCTTTCCCCAGGCTGCGATGGAGATCATTTGAGCATGTTGATATATATATTGTCACATATATCCACATTGTATTGATATGTGGCTATGTTTTGTCATCTCATAGATCCACTATGTATTTTTCGTAGCTGTGATTAGTTCATGTCATGGAGGTATGGATCCACATTGTATCTTTGGTGGTCATATCCTTCATCAGTATTCTCATGGATCTGTAGTGTATTGGTCAGTGGTCGTGCTTTGAGTCATCTCATATTCCGAGCATAGGTATGCCTGCCTTGAAAATGGAACATATATTAATACTATTTGATGATTGTTTGCATATTTTTCTAGGTTCTCCCACTCCAACACCCTTGCATTGAAGAATTTGTAAAGGTTTTCGGCCATCAATTTCTCTTCTGACCTCACACTTTAGGGGGCATCTGTTACACATAAAAATGTCACATTTTCATTTCGCACCCTAAGTGTCGCAAGTGTCGCAAAGTGTCGTATGCACATTCTCAAGTGTCACATTCACTTTGTGGGGTGTCTCCACCCATTGAAACCATTAAAACAAATTTTCATGACCCCTAAGTCATATGGGAGGAGGAAAACCATCATTTCTAAGTCAAAACACACTTTTTCCTTGAAAATTCGACCCATTTTTTAGCATTTATGAAGGGTGGTGCCCCCTTGTCCATATAGTGGGTGCACACATGGAACCCCATCTACCACTATAGGGGAGAAAAATTTATAGGGTGGTTCTTTGTCTCTCACTTGGGGGGAGAACCATTCTTGTTGAGAGAAAGGGGGGATCTCCCCCACCTTATTCTATGGGCCAATGCTTTGAGATGGGGTTAGTTGTGTTTGACCCTGATGCTTGGGCTTCATCCTAGGATCTGATCCAATCTTCAAGGAGCCATATCCTCAACTATACCCCTCATTTTCTCATGGTCATTGTGCCTCTCAAGCCCATATATTGAAGTCTTTCCAAGGTGAAGGGGAAACTAGATATGAGCATATCAAACCTCTGGTATAGTGAGGAAGAAATCAATAATAGCATCATTATTTTAATCTTCTATTGTTCATGCAAAGGGTTGGATGAGGAGGACCTGAAGGAGCTGCTACATCTTCAAACTCATATTGTAAGTACTTTCTTTTGGTTCTCAAATTAATATACTTGGCCTATTTCCTTCAATTATGTGTACTTTTGTATCTACTTGTCTATTGTCGTTCAATATTCATAGGTAGATCTATTTTGTTAATTATATAGAGTAGAATAAAGGTATATTTGTTTTTCTTTGTAGGATCAAGGAGCTTAGGAATCAAGCTCAAGATTTGGAGCATCAAAGGACAATCACTGGAATAAGGTTGTCACACTTCTATTCTCCTCATTTAAACTAGCTAATTTAGATCTGAAAGGAATATAACAACCATTTGTACTTTTCTGTCTTGGTAAAAGGGGTATGATAATCCAAGGGAGATTTCACCTATTTGAAGGGGAAATATTTCGTAACAACATCACGTAGGAGACACTCATATTCTTATTTTCAATAGTGACCCCAGGCCATGAGGTCACTTCCTTATATAACACGACCTCATCCAAGTAAAATGGTAATGACTGCATATGAAAAAGAGTTGGAGTTTCCCCCAAATGCCACACAAATGTATGATCATGACTCATCCTGAACCATATATTGTGGGTATGCCTATTAATTATCACATGTGGGATCCACGACCGTTGTGTTTTGGCAATGAGGTCATTGTACCATTGCAAAGGTGGCATTGTGAGCAACCTCGTTGGTGGATGTAGGGAGAAAATTTCATGGGTCAAAAATCTTGGTGATACGACCATCGACATTATGAGCAATATTGCGACCTTTGGTGGTTTCCACTTCCACGTGGTGAAGGAGACAAGAAAATATCCATAAATGAAATAACCGACTCGATCATGTGCATCCACACAAGCATAGAATAACTCGATGAGCAGGTATTTTCACCAATTCAAAGGTGTGCCATTCTTGTTGAACTCTTGTAACATACTCCATATTACAAACTATTCAATATCATTTTAATGTAACATTGATTAGATAATGTTATAAAATTTGTGAAAACAATATAATATGACAATGAATTTGAATCCTCTT
The DNA here is from genome assembly GCA_900067695.1 of Picea abies. Taxonomy (NCBI): domain Eukaryota; kingdom Viridiplantae; phylum Streptophyta; class Pinopsida; order Pinales; family Pinaceae; genus Picea; species Picea abies. The sequence goes on from CBVK0103690666.1 coordinate 2,577, forward strand.
TTTCTCCTATGGTGGTCATTTCTTTGTTCATTACAAGGGAACCCATTTACTAATCCCGTTGAATAAAACTTTGATTGAGTTCTACTACTACACTTTATTCCTCAAGTTCTATAGAATATGCTAATAAAAACTAAGGTATTATCACAAGCTTTAAAATGCACCCTATACAAAACTATCTATATCACAACATCGTTGTCAAAGAATTAACTTCAAGTCCTAGCTAAACAAGGACCTTGGAATGCTCAAAAAGTTTCCATACTTGCTATAAAATATGGATGTTATAATATATTCTATAATGGTCGATTAGGCTAATCCATGCACGTAACAAAGCCTATAAATTAATAAAATAACTTAAGTCCTTCATGTTTAATAATTCGGTGTCAAGGTGAGATTAAATGCAAAACCAAAGGTTTTTTTGTTTGTTGGAGGGTAAAATGGAGGTTTGGAATTATTTCACACTTACAACTAGCAGTGTTCCTTTAGCATAGGTTTTAATGTTAGTTGACTATTATGCAGTACATACCTACTACACCATTAAAACCATGTATGCCTTTTCTGCCACTACGTATCCTATGCCATCCAAACGAGTCCACGTTGCAAAGTTCACATGGCTTCTTGGCCCGTGGGAAAAAAAAACAAGCCCTTCATCGAGTATGGTACAGGTTATGGGCTCAAGAAATTATCTCTTGTGATTATCTACACTCTTTCCCTACACGACGCTCTTCCGATCTCACTGGGAAAAAAAAACAAGCCCTTCATCGAGTATGGTACAGGTTATGGGCTCAAGAAATTATCTCTTGTGATTCATGACTTGCAAGCTAAGTTTTCCCTTTTGATTTATATTCTTTTCACGCTTGGAAGAGTTCATAATATCGTCTCTATAGTTATTTTCTTCTCTGCATACTGTATAACAAGTTCTCCCGCTTGGGGTTCACCTCAAGAGCTACGTTTTAACCTCGGAAAGTTTGATGTGTTAGACTTGTTGTCCATCCATCGGCTTTGTCGATCTTTGTAATGATTAGGTAAGGTTATCTTGTTGGAATAAAATTTGAGAGAATGTAATCTTAAACTATTTCGTTATACAGTATTTGTTCGTTACCATGGGAAAAATTACATGTGTTTACTACTGCACTTTGATGTTTTATTTACATTCTTTATGTTCTTGTAAAATCTCATCACAGGGTTTCTTCACATAATTTTGAGGTAAGTCCCCATATACAAGTGATAGTCCTGAGTTATTAAGGAAATAACTAACCCTTACTAGGTCGTAGGATTAGTGCTATCATGCTTGATATGGAGTCGAAAGGAAACATATCTCATTTGTTTTACCTATCAATATACTAACTATCTAGATTGAAGTATTTAATATGTTTTACCTATCAATATACTAACTATCTAGATTGAAGTATTTAATTTAAAACATAGCGTGATATCACATTCAGTTTGATATAAGACCGAATGCAATGGCTTATAATAGCCATCTCTGCTATTTGTTACGTAGCAATAGGTTTTAAGAGATCATAGAATTCCAAGGGTTTCACCGAGCCACAGTCTATTACTTCCCTTTGAGATTATTCACCATGCATACCCTTTTTGTCGAAAAGGAAGTCGGCCATGACATTGATATGGTTCATCCTTGATTAATTTTCCTCTATCCAGTTAACGTATAGTTTTAGAAGTAAGGAATTTGAGGCTTACTATTTATAGATTTTTGAATCACATTCGAGATTTCATAAATTTACTTCTTTGTTTGTCTTGACTAGTTATCATGAAGAAAAATATTTATCTGTAGTAACTGTTTATATGATTTTGAAATCGAAATTTATTTTAATCTAGCAATGTTATGCTAATATAATTGTTTCAATTTCTTATGATATTCTTGAAGAATTCATCTGTAAAATGTGAAACTTTCCTTTGGATATTATTTTAATGATGTGTCCCTTATTGTTGTGAGGCAACCCATCAAACGTTAATGGATAATCTCCATTGTGCTTCATCGACCTCCTCAATATGTAGATCTGAATCCGGGGTCGGCCAGGTAATCTATTTTATTTATTAAAGAAGCAAGATTCTTTCACTATCACATAAGTGGTTAACACTACAAAAATATTAAATAGATTAATTCGTTTCACCCTGCAGGAAATTTCAGGATCTTGTCTTATCTATGGAGAAGGTCTTTGGAAAAAGAAAGGTAAGTCCCACTATTGTTTGAAGTATTCTTCCTTCATTATTTCCCTGCAATGTCCTACCTTACTAATCACTATCTTTTATTTTCTACAGGTTGAATATCATTATTATAGGAATAGATCTGATACCGACAAAGGTATTTGAGTTCCATCATAATGATTTACATGTGACGCCTTTTCCAAAAATCCTGTAATTCGAATAAACTGCTACTCGAAAGGGGATTTTTTTTCTGTGTTAATTAGGAATTGTATTTTTACTTTGCCTGTATAATTTAAACATAAATATATATAGTCTATCTTATTACTATCAAACTTTCAATTTTTGTTCAAGAAGTAACAATGATACTATCCATGGTTTCTTTGTATATGCTTATGTACAGAGTATTTTCAATTTAAGTCTAATTCCTAGACTTTACCCTATTATAAAATACAATATATTATTTGTAATGAATATCATCACTAATGTGGGTTGCATATTATATCCATTTTAGTCGAATTTTCATTTAATTCTGTTTTCACTATTTATTTTGAAATATAGAAATTCAACAAATGTAATTGAATATGTATACATAATGCATAAGTCTTTTAATCGTATAACAACTTATCTTTACAACTAAACAATAAACAAATACTATATATATATATATATATATATATATATATATATATATATATATATATATATGTATGCTCGCAAATGATCAGAATGTACATATATGAACCCAACCATCCATAAACAAATGGAACAACCATATTCCACCCAATCGTAGATTGAAAACAACCAAGTTACTTGTCCTTATCACCCCCAAGCCTGACTATGACTCCATAAGGGTGAATTGAGCTCCAATCCTTTGTAGATGTACCTTTGTACAACTCAAAAATATTTTTCCTAACACAGATGTGTTCACACAACAAAAATATCTTATTTATTTCAACATAATAAGCAACGTCCTGCCTCCCACATGTGTTTTATTTATATTTCTTTATGCCTAGGACTTTTCATTGAATCATTTCCCTCCTCGAAAATTCACAGCTTTAGAAATCTCTGATTTTTAAGGGTTTCCAATGAAAAAATTCACTTCTGACACTTTTCTAATCATTCTTTGAGTTAACTCCATCATGTTCCCCACTCATGGAGTCATAGTCACCCCTTTTTAACCTGGTTGTTCCACTTATTTTCTGCATTTATTGTTTTTTTTAAATCTATTCTTTACATCTATCCATCAAAAGAGTATGGTTGGCAAGTCAAATCTTGCATAATCATTCAAATAATAACAATAATTGTCTTAATAAAGTCAAATAAAAATTTGCATAAATGGGAATTATTAATAAAATGCTTAATAATTGAGGATGTTACATCCTCTCCCCCTTAAAAATAACACCATCCTCAGTGTTAGTATTTGCTTCCAGTCACTTCTTGGAATAGAGTTGGATATATTTTCTTCATATCATATTCCAACTCCTAAGTAGCCTCCTCACGACTTAAGTGCTTCAATTGTGCTTTTACCCGAGCGATGACTCTGTTTCGAAGTATTGTTTCTTTCATGTCCAAAATGCATAGAGGTTTCGCCTGGAGCTCACCTTCTGGTTCCACCTGTACCATGTTCTAATCAATAAGGTGAGTAGGATCATGAATATATCTTTTTAACAATGAAACATGAAAAACATTATGAATTTTCAAATTAGCAAAGAGTGTTAGTTGGTATGGCACTAGTCCAATTCGAGCTAGTACTTGGAAAGGTCCACAAAACCTTGGTGCTAACTTGGAACAAATTCCTAATTTTAACGAACTCTTTTTTTCTTTAACTTTAAGATATACATGTTCTCCAACATTATATTCCTTATGTAGTCTTTTCTGGTCTACATAAAGCTTTTGTAGATCTTGCACAACTTTTAAATTATGTTGCACCTTCCTGACTATTTGTTCCATTTCTTGAAGCATATCTAGTCCAACCATTAGTCGATCAACTAGATTGTCCCAAATGATGGGAGTCGTATATTTTATACCATATAAAATTTCGAAGGGACTCATTTTTGTTGAGGCTTGAGGACTGTTATTGTAGGAAAAAAAAACTAAGTGTAAGTACTCTTCCCACTTCGTTGGTTTCTCCCTTACATACATGCATAACATATCTTCAATAATATGGTTTGTAGGTTCTGTTGTTCCATCTGTTTGTGGATGATAAATTGTACTAAAGTTTAAATTAGTTTCCAGACTTGCAAACAATGTCTTCCATAAATTTGATGTAAACTTAACATCTCTATCTGAAATAACCATTTTAGGAATTCCATGCAACATAAATATCTCTTCCATGAAATTTTTTGCAATATTAACAACTTTATAGGTAGATTTCATAGGTATGAAATGAGCATACTTAATTTATCAACTACTACCATAATAGAATCATGTTGTCTTTGAGTTTTAGGAAAACCTGTAATGAAATCGATAGAAATAATTTTCCATTTCCATTTTGGAATCTAGGTAAAGGTTGTAATAAACCTATTGGATGTTGATGTTCAACCTTCACATGTTGACAATCTAAAGATTTAGATAAATAATTAGTTGTTTGAGATTTCATATTAGGACAATAATATTGTTTCATCAAAGTTGTTATCATTTTTTGATACCCCATATGAACAAAATAGGGATTCTTATGCATCTCATTTAGAAATAACAACTTTAAATCAATAGATTTGGTACATAAATTCTATTTTTGAAACATAATATTCCATCTTTGTCAACACTGTATTCTGTCCCATTCAAATATCCTTCATTTTTCAACAATTTTCTTCTATCTTGACGTATTCCGCATCATTTATGCTCGTAGATTTATTTATGTCCTTAAAATCACTTTATTTTTTATGAATGACTGCCTCATATATTGCATTAGCTCTTCGACTAAGTTCATCCACTACTTTAGTTTCCTTCCCCTTGATATGTTGAACTTCAAAATCAAATTCACTTAAAAAGGATAACCATCTTGCTTGTCGTGCATTAAGATCTTGTTGACCAAACAAATGTTTCACATCACTATTATCCATTGACAATAAAAAATTTATTTCCATCAAGTAGTGTCACCACATTTTTAGTGCATGAATCACAACTGCTAATTCAAAGTCACGAGTTACGTAATTTCTTTCATGTTCCTTTAATTTTAGAGATTCGTGAAAAAATACATGTCCATCTTATGACAATACACCTCCTAAACCTTCTTTACTAGAATCTACACAAACTATAAAATCTTTATAAGGATCAACCACTTTGAGAATAGGTGTTGTAGTTAGTAAGCTTTTCAATTTGTCGAAACTATCCTGAAATTTTTTAGACCAGATAAACTTCACTCCCTTTTTTCGCAGTGATGTAATGGGATATGGAATTTTGGAAAATCCTTCAATAAATTGTCTGTAATAACTTGTAATTCCCATAAAAGATCGTATATTTTCTACATTTTTAGGTATAGGGAATTCCATAACAACTTTAATTTTTTTAGGATCCACCACAAGTCCTTCTTCTGAAATCACATATCCCAGACACTATATTTTCTTTTGATAAAAATTGCATTTGTTGAACTTAGCATACAACTTATGTTCATGTAGTGTTTGTAATACTATTTTCGAATGTTTCTCATGTTCTTCTTCAGAATAAATTAGTATATCATCAATAAATATCAAGACAAATTTATCTAAGTATTTATTGAATACACTATTCATCAAACACATAAAAGTCGCGGGCACGTTTTTAAGTCCAAACAAAATTGGTACAAACTCCTAATGTCCATAATGTGTTCTAAAAGTTGTTTTGTTGATATCCTCGTCTTTATTCTTATTTGGTGATAGCCAGATATTAAATCCATCTTAAAAAATATTTTTTCTCTCCCAACCTAGTCAAATAGGTCATTGATCCTTAGCAATGGATACTTATTTTCAATCGTCATTTTATTCAATTGAAGATAATCAATACACAATCAGAGAGTTCCATCTTTCTTTTTGACAAATAATACTGGTGCTCCCCATGGCAAGATACTTGGTCTAATATAACCTTTATCCAATAATTTTTGTAGTTGGAGTTTTAAATTAGTCAATTCAGGGACACTAATTATGTAAGGTGATTTTGATACTGGTGTAGATCAAGGTAATAGATCGATATAAAAATCTACCTCTCTCTTTGGAGGTAGTTTTGTTATTTCTTTTGCAAATACGTCCTAAAATTCTTGAAGAACAACAAAATCTTCTAATTTAGGTTTACTTTCTTCATTTAGTAAATTCATTAGTTGAATAACATATAGTTTGTGGCCAATACTAATGCACTTCTTTAATTGTAAGGCTGATATTTTATAAAAACAAGTTTACTAATTCCTTGAACTATTCTTGTTACACCCCTTTCATCTTTGTAAGTAAATTATTTTTCATAACAATTAAGCAAAACTTTATGCTTTTCTAACTAGTCCATACCTATAAGTAAGTGATATGATCCTAAATGTAATACATTTAAATTCACCTTAGTACCATGACCACTTATTTCCAACTTACAATCAGAAATGAACTCAATTACTTTTCTTTTAGTACCTGTTGTTAATTGTACTAACCAATATTTAGGATGATTTACTTTTTCTAGCTTGCAAGAGTCTACCAATGGAGTAATATAACTTAAACTTGCTCGGGTCTATTAAAATAGAAAATTTCCTGTCATGAATTTTACCTTCAACTTCCACAATGGTAGATTGATGATATGTTTGTCTTCCATCTAGAGCAACATTGATTCTATGAATACTTTTTCCAATGTCTCCAACTATTTAAGCTTCTTGTATGTTTTGAACTGTTCTGTTTGTAGAGTTTATGTGTTGACAATTCCTCAACAAATGTGGTTCACCACATCTTCAACATTTTAACGGTTCTCTAGGATTATCAACTACCTTCTTAAATCCCAAATTAACTAATTTATTTCCTCCTGGAAGTTGTGGTGAATTCTTTGAAAAGATGTTTTCTTGATATCTTTGGAAATATTACGAAACAATGATGTCTTGAAACCTTTCTTTCTCTGGGTGATCTTGTCTTGTTTCTTTTCTCTCCATGATTTTGGATTTTCAGATCGTTGTTTGTATTGTTCATAACATATCCTCTCTTTTCACAATACTTCATTCAAGGTCTTTGGATTATCAAACTATATTCTATCTTTATACGATTGAGGTAACAACTTAGAAATCTCTAAACTTTCACCTTTTCATCTTTTATGTAAGTTATGAACCTTAAGAGTTCTAGGAATTTGGTAATCATATTTTCCATAGACACATTCCCTAACTTTAACTCATAAAATTATTTGGTTTTTCTTTCATAATAGCTTTCAGATAAACACTCTTTCTTAAAATATTTCTTAAAAGCTGTCCATTCCATTTACTTTCCCTTTAAACCCTTGGCTAACTTTAAATCCTACCACCATATACTAGCTTTTCCCTTCAGGTTAAAGATGGTCATCATCACTTTCATATTGCTAGACTAATTATAAATATGAAAATATTTCTTTATGTATAGTAACCAAGCTTCCGCTTCTTCACCAGTTCTAGATTGTCCATCAAAATTTGAAGGTTTAATTTTCTTAATCTATCCATCCAAGTGATCCAGCTGTTTTCTTTTCTTTATTGTAGATACTCTATTTTCAGTCATGTGTGTATCATTAGAATAATTGTTTTCTTTCTCATTTTCTTTGCTTGACTCTTTTGTATAATTTCTACTAACTTTCTCATCCATATCATTATTCTTTGGGCTCCTTTTTGTTGCCATACTTCGTAGAAAAAAATCATGTATTTCCCATTGTTCTTCCTGTGCTTTCTTCAGTTTCTCATTATCTTCCTTGAAAGTTTGTAACTCTACAATTATATTTCTCATTTTTTCTAAAACCTGTGTTGCTGAAATACTTTCACTAGGATGCTGAAATACCTTCACATGATTACATTTTTTTTTGGAAAACATTCTGTTTGCAACAATGAACAATTTACTTGTTATCTTTTCTTCAAATACTACATAGCCTATGCCAACCACGCGAGTCCACATTGCAGAGTTCACATGGCTTCTCGGCCTTTGGGAAAACAAAACGATCCCTTCACCGAGTATGGTACAGATTATGGGCTCGAGAAATTATCTCTTGTGATTCGTGACTCACAATATAAGTTTTCCCTTTTGATTTCTATTATTTTTAGGCCTAGAAGAGCTCGTAATATTGTCTCTCTGGTTATTTCCTTCTTTGTGTACTGTATGATGGGTTCTCCCGCTTGGGGTTCACCTCTAGAGCTACATTTTATCCTCGAAAAGTTTGATGTGTTAGACTTGTTGTCCATCCATCAGCTTTTTCGATATTTGTAATGATCATGTAAGGTTATCTTATTGGAATAAAATTTGAGAGAATGTACAATCTTAAACTATTTCAATATACAATATTTGTTTGTTTCCATGGGAAAACTTACCTGTGTTTTCTACTGTGATTTTATGTTTTATTTGCATTCTTTATATTCTTGTAAAAGCTTGTCACAGGGTTTCTTCATATAATTTTTATATGTAAGTCCCCATATACAAGTGATAGTCTTGTGTTATTAAGGAAATAACTAACCCTTACTAGGTCGTAGGAAATTAGCACTATCATGCTTGATCTAGAGTCGAAAGGCAACAAATATCCTTTGTTTTACCTATCAATATACTAACTATTTCAATTTATTGAAGTATTTAATATAAAACACAACATGGTACCACATTCAGTTTTATATAAGACCGAATGCAATGGCTTATGCTACCCATAATGTAGCAATAGGTTTTAAGAGATGATATAATTCCAAGGGTTTTGTCGAGCCACAACCTATTACTTCCCTTTGAGATTATTCACCACGCATAATATGCCTATGTCCAGTTAACTTATAGTTTTAGAAGTAAATACTTTGAGTCTTACTATCACATATGAGATTTCATCAATTTACTTCTTTGTTTGTCTTGGCTAATTATCCCGAAGAAAAAGATTTGACTGTAGTAACCATTTACACGATTATGAAATCGAATTTTATTTTAATCTAGCAATGTTATGCTAATCTAATTGTTTCGATTTCGTATGATATTCTTGAAAAATTCCCGTGTAAAAGGTTTATACTTCCTCATTACCATGCATTCATTCTCTGTACACTATTTCTGTTTAATTCTTTAATATATATATATGAAAATTTCCTTTGGATATTATTTTAATGTTGGGTCACTTATTTTTTCGAGGGAACCCATCAAATGTTACTGGATAATCTCTATTGTGCTTCGTCGAACTCCTCAAGATGCAAATCCAAAGCCAAGGTCGGTCAGGAAATATATTTTATTTATTAAAGAAGCAGGGCTCTTTCACTATCACATAAGTGGTTAACCCTACCAAAATATTAAATAGAGTAATTCATTTCACCATGTAAGAAATTTCAGGATCCCATCTTATCTACGGAGAAGGTCTTTGGAAAAAGAAAGCTAAGTCCCACTACTATTTGAAGCATTATTCCTTCATTATTTACCTATAATGTCCTACCCTAGTAATCACTATCTTTTGTTTTATACAGGTTGAAGATACTATTTTAAGAACATAGTTGATACCGGCAAAGGTATTCTAGTTCCATCATAATGATATACATGTGAAGCCTCTTCCAAAAATTATGTAATTCGAATAATATGCTACTCGAAAGGGGATTTTCTTTTCTCTGTTAATTAGTAATTGAATTTATTATTTGCCTCTATAATTTAAACATAATTATATATAGTTTGTCTTCTTACTATCAAACCTTGAATTTTTGTTCAAGAAGTAACAATGATACTATCCATGGTTTCTTTGTATATGCTTATGTAC
>CBVK0103690731.1:0-14401 GCA_900067695.1 Picea abies
AGGTGTACCATTGTCTCCAAGTGCAAAGTCATCCAATCAAACCCTAATATGATTAGAGGGTGCATATTCCAACCTATGGGGCTTCATGCCCTCTCAATGGTACATCATGTTATATATGCAACATCCAAGCTCAGTTGTCCAATGTCCAAGGTCCATGAGGTGTGGGGAGGTGCCCCAGGGCATGTCAAATCATCAAAGGGACAAACACTCTGTATCAAGAGCGCAACATCCTTTATACAGTGTAATTCCCTAGGAATCATCATGAAAACATCCTCCAAAGGACCATGTCAAGGTGCATCGTGACCAAATAAGGTCCACATAATCAAGTAAGAACAACAACTACAAGACACCAAATCCATTAGAATCATATAAAGTATGCCATCACTTAATATAAGAACCACGTAAGCAATTCACATTAGGTATCTTCTTCAAACTTCACACTAGCCCTAAAATGTATGTAATTTACCAATTTTAGGTATGGGAGGACCATCATAAGACCCTATTAGGTGTGCTAGTACCTAGGTAGAGAAGATAGTTCTTGTGAAACCCTTCAAAGTGTAAGTATAACGAATGAGTTGACATGGGGTTTACTCCATGGTCATGGAGTCATTGACATGCAAGGTAATCGTACTCCATCCATTTGCATGAGCACATTTGTAGAGGGAGTGATTGTTTCTTGAGATACCCTTTCCTCAGCAATGTGTGTATTCCAAACCCCTTCTTTCCTTTTGATATTATTTTATTGCTTTGCAAGTCCCCTTTTCAGGTTTCAATCTTTTATTATTTTTTTTACTAGGATTAAGTCATTTTGATTGATATGCATTCAATGCATTAAGACTAGGGGTGATCGCCTCATAGCGAGGGGGCAGAGCTCAAGCTGACCTTTGGATTTTGACTTGGTCATTTATTATCCCATTATTTCTTCTTTATTTTATAACATGTTTTATTTTCATTCTTTTTATAGCAGTTGCATCAACCTTGACATTCCATCCCTTCTTCTCATAGGAGAACGAACCATGGACCTTTTTGGGGTACATGTAACATTCGTTACCAAAAGATAGGACAATGAAAGGAATTCAGATGAAAAGCGTATGGAGGGGAGCGATACACTACCCCTATTAAGGCATCTCAATAATACCCATGTTCCCCAAGAGTGACAACATTGGACTAGGGCACAAATGATGGCCACCAAGGTGAAATAAGGCAAAAAGCATAACTTCCAAGCAATCATGATCCATTCTCTAACTTCAACCCATGATCCTCACCTAAATGCCTAATGCATTAAAGGTAACATGTTGACTCGAAATCTCATCACCATTATAAAAGTCTACAAATGATTGCAAGGCCTATCTATTTATTTATGATATAACATTAATAGGTGGGGTCCCCTAGAAGAAAACACATAAAGAGTTGTTTTCAATCATTTCCTCAGCACACCTACATATTTGCATATCAGCAGTATTATTTTAAAGATTCAAAATGTGGTATGTATGATTCTTGGCATGAGCAGATGATGATATAGGTGTTGCACTTCAGTTCAATGCATGACAGTGATGACTACTTTTCTTCATACATCAGCATTTTGATAACATGGTACTTATAAAATGTGAAAATTGTATGTTGCCTTATTCTTATGATTGCATATGTAATACAAGTTAAGACTATTTTCCAGTGCTCATGAAATTTACAGTTTTTATGACCTATATAAGTTTGACATACATGTGATGAAAACAAGGTATGAATGGTGGAAGCATGGTTTCATGAACTACATATTTACATATGAAGGTTTAAATGGATATACAAAAGCTTTGTTTTGAAACCATACTATGCGCAAAAGACTATGGTCGTGAGTGTAAAAGTCTCTCTTCCCTTATCTTTCATTCCTGAGAAAAATTGGGTAATAATGATGATTTGGTTTTAGTGGTTTTACTTCTTGTATGCGCTATACCTATTGGCAAAATTTGTAAAATGAAGAATTGATGGTTGTTGGATGAAATGAGAGTTTGGGTTTGGCTTTATTTTGTCATTATTCATACTTTCATTTTCCATTCTATGTCCGTTATGCATATTGAAGAAATGGTGCACTGTTGAGATATGGGTTGAGCTCACATATGTTGTTTGCATGCAAGACAGTGAGGGTTTCGAACCCAAATAAGTTCTTTCTAACTTTATGAGCATTGTGGTAAATGGAAAGACCCATTAATGATATTGCATAAGTTGACAAGGATCGAACTCAAATTCATGGTAATAGTGTTTGATTAAAACTTGGTTCATGCGAACTCTGGTTATATTCATTTTCTTTAGGTTGTCTTTGGTTCCAGTTTTACTTGGGTTATACTTCTTCGACCCATGTTCAAACCTAGGCACATCTTGGTTATTAAAAATGGGAAAATGGGTTGAACCCGTCTTTGATTTTCAATTCAAACAAAGTCAAACCTGATTATACACGTGTATATCAATTGATTAATAGTGTTGAGCTTTCCCTTTTCGCTCTAAAATTTAAAGGTTATTTTTTGTTGCGTCTTGCTTCGTTTCTTTGAATAAGGCTATTTTGTTCAAGGCGGAGCCTTTGGTTATATGCAAAGTTGACTTTGGTTGAGCAGACTCGAACCTAAACTCTCTCTATTGTGAGTATAGCCGATTTTTTGTTCCAAAATTTGAATTCTCTTCATACTATCATACTTTAAGCTTAATGGTGTTTGAACTGAGTATACACCATATTATTCCTCGACAATAATAATTTTGACTATATGTTATGTCACGGATGGTATTAATGAGTTGGAATGGGTTGAAGTCATATGTTACTTAAAGGTTAATTACAAATCAAGAAGGGTGATCATATGATGGCATTTAAAAGTAATGGTTGAGTTTTTAAAGAGGTTGTTATATGGCCTTGACATTTCCCTCATGTATTTCATTTTCCATAAGTTAATCTCCCTTAATCCCACTCATACAAAATTCATTTTACATGTTTCTCTCGCATGTCCATATAACTAAGAAAAAAAGTGATATATGTGACCTACAATTTTTGAATGGCAAGGATGGTTTGAGCAGTATGATAAACAGAGCATGATATCAATTTACAACATGTACAAATGTGGTTTAAAAATGATTTGAAAACAAATTGTTTTTATAATTGAAGATGTCCAGACATGGTTGATATAGTTAAGATATTGAACAATGTTTGTCATATATCCCTACCATACTATCATTTTTCACAAATTACACGTCTTTATCATATATCCACATCATAAAAATATATTTTCTCATGCACTTCTCTGTTCATTTTTTAAAAGAAAAGAGGCATGTACATATGCAGAGGAATTTTTAGTTCAGATTTCAAATGAAAGGAAAAAGAAAGTTGGATGTTCATTGAGACGAATTTTCTTCCTTTAATTTCACTTGTCCCATTCATTTTTCCCTTTTATGCTCGATGACTATGTTTCTCATAACCATAGTTGAATCATGTTCAACAAATTGTAATTGATGTTTATTGTTGTTCAATTGTATTTTACTTTAAGAATTCTTGCACTAACGAAATGTTGGTGGCATATAGATGAACTTTTTTAACAAAGGTACCAGCAGAGGTGGTAACAGAGGCAATAAGGGAGATAGAGGAAGAAGGGGAAGGATGTCTAATGTATTTTGGCAACTTGGGAGGCACAAGAAGATAAGTTTTTCGATACATTTCGGCATTGATTATGAAGAATTTCATCAGTTGAATCAAACAGGTCACTTGAACCTTGGGGGACAACCCGTTTTTCCCCAACCTCTAGCCCCTCCAAATGTGATTTTGCAGCCACATCCTAATATTGTGCATGACCCTATGCCCATTGTTCAGCCAGAAAAATATGGATGGGGTAACACAACTGTGAAGACCCCCTCTAGTATCTCTCAATGGACAAATGATGCCCCTCGTCCTCCTCCACCTCCTATTCATACAAAACCACCTATTGTTTCAATTGGTTCTATGGCTCACTCACTTCTTCCAAAAGATCACAAATTGCCCCCTCATGATTTTGAATTGAATAAAGGAAAGAAACAAGTCACTTCTTTTAGCATTGAAAAATCATTTTCATCTACCCACTCTAAATTGAAATCAACAAAAGAGAATGGCAATAAGAAAGAAATCAGTTCGAGTGACATACATCCAGAAATAGAGAAGCTTGAAGAGAAAAAGTCTCAATATAAAAACTTTCTCAAAGAAAGGGAAGAATTCTTTAAGAAAAAATTCCCTAGGTTATTTTATTTTTTTCTTAAGACAGCGACTTTGACTTTGATACTATTTTTGGACAGACAACAGATTCAGGGTATTTATTTTGAAAACTCAAGATATCATGTTATTTTTGGAGATATAAGTAGATGTTGATTTAATGTTTTGGATAAATGTTTTACGCTTCATGATGATGATTTTATATTGCTAAATGATTGTGGAGTTATAAGGAGTATTTGAAATGTTGATAATAAAAAAATAGAGACAGAGGGGCCCCACTTAATTATTATTATTATTTACCCTTATCATAAATAAAGTTGTCATATATCAACTAAAGTTATTTAACTTTAGTAACAAAAGGTAGTTGAACCACTTGAACTATTTTTTTAAGAATAAAAGGAAGAGAGCAAGGACAAAGAAAATAAGAAAATAGATAGAGATGCTTCTCATAAGGTTTGTTCTTCCCTCAAGTGAGAATTATTTTTCATTCATTCATTTCTGAGTTTCTTGAGAGCTAAGTCCTCTTGTTGATAGCATGGTTACTCTAAAGGCGGAAAAAAAAAAGGATTGGAAAACATAGATTTTTGACATGCTTCAAAAGGTCATTCATTCATCTTGATAGTATGTTTAGTTTGATTAGAATTTTTAAATTAAGTTTTTGTGTTGATTAAAGCTAGTTTGCAGAGTCGAGACTATGATATGCCTACAACTTGGATTGATCCAGTGTATTTTCTGTCTTAGTCTTTTTCTTCCAGACACCACTTGTCTTTTTATGATTCAAAATTACATCTTAGACTTCTAAGTCTAATTCTGGTCCAAACCCTCTCAGGGGTTTGTAAAGAGAAACTTGGTTGTAACTAGAAAATATATCAGTAAAATCATTTTCTGATTTCTTCGCAATTTGAGACTTGTTGTGTATTGTATTTTAGATGTTTGTTGTGTATTGTGTTTTAGATGTTTGTTCTCTTGTATTTATTCATATAACTCTTATAAAACTTGATTTACAAACACTTTTCTATTTTATTTTATTTTTATTTTATTTTACAGCAAAGCATACAAATTTGATAATAGCATCAAGCACAGGAATTTATTTCTTAGGGGTTGATTGATATTTTTGAACAAGCTATAAGCCCAGGGTAACAATCCTGCCTATCTCACCTAGCCTAGTGGTATTTGAAAATGCTTGAGTGAGGATATAACCAATCATCGCCTCAGCATAACACTTTATGTGAAACAATGACTAGTGTACCTCATGTGTACTGGACCACCATCATCAGATGAACCATGTTGATCAAGTGAAATGGATTGAGTTGTGCAATCATAAGGGGGGAGGCATCTGAGGGGATGTTGTCTATGGAGAATGTTGATGATCATCTCTGGGATCATTGTCTTTGTTGTGGACTATGAAACATGATCTCCTCTAGTTACTCTTAGGTGAGGGGGGGTAACACAACCTTCAGAAGGAAGAGCTCTTTATAAAACACGGAGAACAAAGCTTAGAAGAAACTTCCACAAAGGATTCGTGTTGGTGAAGCAAGTGGGCTATAAGTCCATCTTTTACGACTCATGGCATTAAAGTAGTTGCATCCTTGACCACATCACAACTACCAAAACTTTGAACATAACATTGAAGACCTCAGCATGGGTAAATAAAACAAAGAATAGTTGGAAGACTTTAAGGGCCAACAATGCTTAGCTTCGAGAAGATAATGAACACTTAAAAATAGTAGGTCTAGATGTTCAACAAGAGGATGGTAGAGATGGAGAAGCACCTTGAGACCTTTGCCAAACTGCTACAATTTCTAAAGAAGTTTGAAGAATGCCAAGACTCTCTCACCACTGTCATGGTAGATTGGGACAAGCACATAATGTAGCTTGTACAAATGGCAGAGAAGGTCGTTCAGTTAGATAGTTGGCTAGGGGATAGGCTCATGTAGATTATGGCTCAACTGCAACAAGAGTTGATAGAGAATGAGAAGGCCTTGTCAAAGATCCAAGCAGCTATCCAAGAGCACTAGGAAGCAAGGCCACTTTCCATTGCCATTGCTAAAGCCAACACCATGTCCAAGACCACTCTAGTAAGTTCACCTTCCATAGGCATTTCTCAAGAGTAGCTTGGTGAATTTGAAAAGCATACTAGAGGCATTGGTTGCAAACTCTTAAGGTAGATGGGCTATGATGCACAAGGGCTAGGCAAGAGAAGACAAAGCATTTCAAGCCCCATTATAACTGCACTGTGGGTCAAGCATGAAGGCCTAGACTTCAATGGCAGAGGTGCAAAGCCCATGATCATGAAGACCATTTTTGTGAAGGTGAAAGACATGTCGAAGTTAGCCTGCTCATTAGAAGAAGGAACAACAGTAAGTGAAGGTCACGGCCCACTACCACCTCAACGTTCTTGTGGCGGATTGAATAAGGGAAACAATGAGAAGAGCTTAAAGACACAACCTACACCATCATCAAAAGAAGAAACAAACCAATCATTCGAGGCAAGAAGAAGAAGAATACCAAGAGGTCTTCATCAAACAATACATCTATTGTTTATCATTGTTGCAAGAAGAGAGGCCATAATTTTGTGAGTTGTCGGTACTCAAAGGCTTGTTCATTTTTTGGGAAGAAATGTCACCTTGAGGCATCTAGCTACGAGAAGCAAGCCATATGCCACAAGGCTAAATGGTTTTAGAGGAGGAATGGAAAGAAGACTTCTCCAATCCCACAATGAACTTAGAGACACATGGAGATGAGGAGTATGTCAGACAGCCCATGTAGCAACAGTAAGAACTTTTTCCAACACTACAAGTTGAGTAGACTTGGAAGAAAAATGTCGGCGACTTCATCTAGAGCTTCAAAGTTTCACCCCAAAAACCGCACAACCAAGTTAAGGGTGTGGAGAATGAAAAGTGCAAAAGATGAAGAGTTGTCTAAACTCCAATTCACAGAGAATAAGTCATCCAATGAGAGAGAGTAGCACGAGAGGTTTGCATCACCTTTGAAGAGGACAACTCTTTGATGCCAACAACCAAGGATGCACCATTCCAATTACTACCTACAATCTTTCCAAAAGAAGTTTTCATTCTTGAAGATGTGTTGGAGATTGTGCAAAGAGGCCAATGACCTTTGGAGGTGTTCTTGAGAACTCTATGATGTGCTTGCAAGCATGTGTAGGCATCAAAGAGTTGTTTCCATGACGAGAAGCAACTAATCCTAGCAAGAGAAGACAGACCACACTTCCTTTTGTTGGACTAATACATGATGGCATAGCATGTTGGGGTCACACTGAACATAGACCAACATTTGACTTGCCTTTATTGGCTGCCAAGATGGATTGTCCTCGAGACTAAGAAAGAGGTAAACTATATAAAAATATTGCTAAAGAAATAAAGGGTAATAAATCTATTTTAGACCACTTCTTTTGCTATGTTTTTTTGTTTACGTCTCTTTCCTTGTTGGTGAGTTGTGTGTCTCATCACTCTTCATCATTAATAGAGGAATTGGAAATCCATCCAGAAAAGATGTCTAGCAATTTTTTCTTTCATCTTTCTTCTTAGCTTGAACCCCCTAAAAGGCTACTAAAGCTTGCAAATTTTCATCGATGTCATGCAATGGTTGGTAGATTTTATCAATGTTCTTTTCAATATATTGAGTCTAATTAATCAGAGAATTATTTTGTCGAATTTGCACTTCTTGCTCTATGCGTGAGGCAGTTATTTCTACCAGAAAACAATGATCACCACTGGTTTTTTTGCCTTTGAAAGCATTTGTGGTACAATGTTTTCTTTTGGGGACCACTTGCCTCCTCAAACATAGTCTTCTCCTTTATTAATCCCAAATTTCGGATGTCTTTTGAACCCTTTTTTTTTCTTGACTTGCACCACTAGCGAGCTTCACTCATTTATTTGTAATTGATTTATGACGTTATGTTTAATCCACACACATATACCTGAGGTAACACATCTCTTTCACCTCAAGCCATGTAGTATGCCTCTCGGTGCAATAACTAATCTACAGCAAAATACATTATATAATTAAAAAGGGGCAGTGAATAACTAGCAAAAGGAACATGCATTATATCAGATAATGAATAGAGTGGGAAGAAAAACCGATACAAATTCTATTGCAGCAACTAATTCTTCATACAGCGGATACAAGGAGTAAATCTACCCACGAAGAGGCTCTAGTCTCACCCAATCCCCCACTCATTGAGTTTATTCCTCTGTAGAAGCTAGCTTCACCTCATTCCCAATCACAATATCAAGCAGCTCCCTTTCGGCAATAACATCTCCATCCATAGTTTCCAGAGGCTAAACTTCAGACCATCAAATTGTGGTACTAAGTTTTGTGATTTTGATGCAATGCTCGGCAATTTTTAAACTTCTAAAGCGTCTTCTTTTGTCAAGGACAATGACAATAACTCAAATTAGGAGTTCAAAAACTGTGCAAACCATTTACAGCGTCGATGCAATGTTGTAAATAGAACTAAAATCAAATAACCATAGAACAAATTGCATTATGTAATAAAACCAACGGCAACAAGTAACGGCAAAAAGAAACATGCATTCCGATGAAGAATACAGAACACAAATATTTCATTAACGAATTATCCTTGCATCAAGTACAAAGAATTAACTTGGCCCTCGAAAGGCATTTCACCTTACATCTGTTGCAATGCACCTACCTTCCTTTTATGCACACTCTATGCCTCTATATTAGTTAGATTACGAGAAACTTTTCATATTACTTGCAAACAGTACATAAACCTATGTTACATTCCTCAATTTTGTAACAGCATCTCACTAAAAACACATCTAATCATATTGTTATTTTTTAATCAAATCTATAAATAGAACATTTAGACCTACCAATACATCTTATATGGCGTTGTAGGGATGCATTGTTTTTGTCCCATATGTTTCTTTACATGAATTGTTATTATAAACACTATAGAATGGACATAATAATTGTGCGTACAATTCTGTAGCTAACTTACACAATGAGTCCTAAGTCTTGTGCTCTCTTAACCAACCTCTATATCAATTGTCATAAACAGAAAACGAGAATAAAAAAAATCCTTCCACTTATACGAGATTAATTATTCTCCTTCAATAGATTAACATGACTTGTAAAATCATGTTATTAGTTTTGATTCAAATTTAGTTCATACTTCATAATTTAATTTTGAAAATAATTCTTCAGGATGCTGTCTTAAAAAATTTCATACCAACGTTTCAAACTACACTTGGGTTCATCATCAAGATTGAATGTATATATTAAAAACAAAATGCTTATAACAATATGTGAAGTAATTTTTTATTTTTACATTAAAACTTTTTCTATATTGCTGAGGCTCCCCATCACGTGCTCCTTGTTCTCTCCTAATTACATGCCCTTAATTAAGCTGTACATGTCCCATTTCACACAACACACTCAAGTGACTTCCATGATTGTGAAAGCTATATGCAATATAGAGCCTCAAACTAAATTGAGGGAAGAACAAGTATGCCAAACAAAGCCAACAAAAATACAGAACCATGCAATTGAGCTTAAAAACATAAAGTAATGAGGATCAATATGGAGCAAAATGATAAATAAAAGCTCAAGGAAATGTGATATGTGATATGACTTGTTGAAGGTTGTTTCAATAACAGTTTAAATACTTGGGAACACTTGTATACAGCAATAATATAGATATGCACGGTGTTATCCCTGATTTTTAGGGATAACCAGGATATCATGTCTCAAGGCCCACAGGTCCTAGACATGGAGTACCGAGAGTAGGATTGACCTAAGCATGGCCCTGGAGGGCCCATCATTTTCTTCTTCCATTCTTCCGATCTCACCATTGAGTTTATTCCTCTGTAGAAGCTAGCTTCACCTCATTCCCAATCACAATATCAAGCAGCTCCCTTTCGGCAATAACATCTCCATCCATAGTTTCCAGAGGCTAAACTTCAGACCATCAAATTGTGGTACTAAATTTTGTGATTTTGATGCAATGCTCGGCAATTTTTAAACTTCTAAAGAGTCTTCTTTTGTCAAGGACAATGACAATAACTCAAATTAGGAGTTCAAAAACTGTGCAAACCATTTACAGCGTCGATGCAATGTTGTAAATAGAACTAAAATCAAATAACCATAGAACAAATTGCATTATGTAATAAAACCAACGGCAACAAGTAACGGCAAAAAGAAAGATGCATTCCGATGAAGAATACAGAACACAAATATTTCATTAACGAATTATCCTTGCATCAAGTACAAAGAATTAACTTGGCCCTCGAAAGGCATTTCACCTTACATCTGTTGCAATGCACCTACCTTCCTTTTATGCACACTCTATGCCTCTATATTAGTTAGATTACGAGAAACTTTTCATATTACTTGCAAACAGTACATAAACCTATGTTACATTCCTCAATTTTGTAACAGCATCTCACTAAAAACACATCTAATCATATTGTTATTTTTAATCAAATCTATAAATAGAACATTTAGACCTACCAATACATCTTATATGGCGTTGTAGGGATGCATTGTTTTTGTCCCATATGTTTCTTTACATGAATTGTTATTATAAACACTATAGAATGGACATAATAATTGTGCGTACAATTCTGTAGCTAACTTACACAATGAGTCCTAAGTCTTGTGCTCTCTTAACCAACCTCTATATCAATTGTCATAAACAGAAAACGAGAATAAAAAAAATCCTTCCACTTATACGAGATTAATTATTCTCCTTCAATAGATTAACATGACTTGTAAAATCATGTTATTAGTTTTGATTCAAACTTAGTTCATACTTCATAATTTAATTTTGAAAATAATTCTTCAGGATGCTGTCTTAAAAAATTTCATACCAACGTTTCAAACTACACTTGGGTTCATCATCAAGATTGAATGTATATATTAAAAACAAAATGCTTATAACAATATGTGAAGTAATTTTTTATTTTTACATTAAAACTTTTTCTATATTGCTGAGGCTCCCCATCACGTGCTCCTTGTTTTCTCCTAATTACATGCCCTTAATTAAGCTGTACATGTCCCATTTCACACAACACACTCAAGTGACTTCCATGATTGTGAAAGCTATATGCAATATAGAGCCTCAAACTAAATTGAGGGAAGAACAAGTATGCCAAACAAAGCCAACAAAAATACAGAACCATGCAATTGAGCTTAAAAACATAAAGTAATGAGGATCAATATGGAGCAAAATGATAAATAAAAGCTCAAGGAAATGTGATATGTGATATGACTTGTTGAAGGTTGTTTCAATAACAGTTTAAATACTTGGGAACACTTGTATACAGCAATAATATAGATATGCACGGTGTTATCCCTGATTTTTAGGGATAACCAGGATATCATGTCTCAAGGCCCACAGGTCCTAGACATGGAGTACGGAGAGCAGGATTGACCTAAGCATGGCCCTGGAGGGCCCATCCTTTTCTTCTTCCATCAGCTTTATCTTGTCAGCAGCAGCAGCATCCATCACCATCGGCTTGGTCTTGTATCTGACGAGGTTCTTGCTCCATGAGGTAATTGGTCCAAGTATCATGGTATGTGTCACTTTTGATCATTAAAACCTTTAAATATATGCATTTGATTCCTTTTATCTCTAACAACTGCTTGGATCTTACATTAACCCACTTGACCATGCTCTGGGAGATTGACAGGGTATCCTAGCAAGCCTGTGCCCATAGGTTTGGGTTTGCCACTGGGGGATTTCTGAAAAGCCATCGTCCGCTCCCCTCATAGCACCATTATTTCATCTTATCTCCCGCTCACTTGTCCCATTCCCCTTGTCCGAGCATTGGGTTGACCTGTTTGTAGGATTGCACCTTATCTCGTGGGAAGAAGGGGCTAAAGGCCCAGAAGGTAAAAGCAGCTGATAAAAGATAAAAGCCTAGAAATAAGACCTCGAGATGCTTCGCCCAGGGATCTCCAAGAAGGTAATAAAAGGCCTCTCAGTAAGAAATAAGAGGGACCCGAAAAATAACAAACAAGACCTAGTCAAAAGGATAGGGGGTCTCATCACGAGCCAGCCTATTAGGTTCATGGGTACCTAACAGTATGACATTGCCACCATCTGGTTACCATGCCAGGGAAGTGACCTTTGGTTGCATGGCCAAGGGAAAGGGGGTCTCATCACGAGCCAGCCTTCTCATCTCTGTGAAAGTACTTGTGGGTAACACTGTCAGCTCTGGTCACCATGCCAAGGCAATGTCCTCTTATTAGTCCTTGAATAAAAAAGAAAAAGAAGAAGAAAAAGGAAATAAAAAAGGCAAGAACGGGCTTGGAAAAAAATTTGCGTCCATGACAGGTACAACTTGCCTTCTACAAAGGCACCCACAGATAACAATATGCATCCCCGGCTCTCACTTCACCCACATGTCTGGACATCCCCTACCACATCACCTCACTTACATGGCTTGGATGAAACCTTCCTGGAAACTTCCCTTTTCTTGTGAATACTAGCCCAATAGGACATCTTGTCTTTTTCTCCAGTCTTGTATTGTAGCTTTTTGTAATGTCTTTGAGCTATTGACCGATGTATCAGGGTTTTTATGCATATGTTTAATAATATTAATGATGAAATGTGATTGGCATTGCTATGATCCCTGTGACTAATGAGCCCATGGAGGGCGTAGCTTTTGATGTGCAGGACCATGCCCAACGGACAGGTACCATTTGGACCGGTACACATGGGGAGATGATCAGGTCGGACCTCCATGGGGATGAAGAGCCCACCAAATGGATGTTGAGACCCCATCAGGAGGTAGAGACAGGATGATGGTTGATCAAAGTTTTACACCAGAGAAGAAGAGGACGTTTCATCAGAGGCACTTTGGCAGAGCCCGGCCTAGGAGGATTAACTCACTTCTAGTGGAACGTTTGCCCTGGATGGCCCATGACGTCACCTAGGAGCTCATGACATCACCTTGAGCGTGTGACAGTTTGACAGGACAGTTGGCACGTGTGGCATGATTGGGACGGCCAACGTTTTGCCCTTTGGTGCTGCATTTGCCCTAAAAAGGGGCTAACGTCTCCCTCAGTGGGGCTTGACGTCTTACTTGTTTTAAATTGAACATTTAATGTAAAACAGTATTACTTTGATATTCTAGCCTTGTTGGCCATTTTATGACCTAAAAAGTAAATTAGGTCATCGATACACTATATATTGAAGAGTTTTAGCCTCATTTTATCATAACATATCACTCACTCATAGTGAGGTTTGATTTTAGCACCCTACTTGGGTATTCTTGCTGGTTTAGTGAGGCACACTTGTTGAAGGAAGGCATTTCTTGGCATTTCTCTTGAAGGAAAGTTTACAACTAGGGTTTGCATGCTATTTCATGGTGATATGTAAGTGTTTTTTCTGCAAAACTTCTTGATTGAATGGTTGTAGTCTTATATTCTTGCATATGTTTATAATTTGTTGATCAAAAACCCTAGGTGACAAGCACACAAGTAGGTCCTTGTTTCATGTCCCCTAAAAGAGAAATTTTCATCCATTGAAGAAGGAAGGAAGAGCCTAGCCATAGCTACACTCTCATTTCTTCTTTTCCCTGAGCTAGCCGTACTTTCAGAAGTCAAGAAGGAGGAGACGTCCCAGGCCTAGGTTATCTACACCTAGGGTCGTCCTGCTTCTAGGGTTTGATGATAGAGTCTTGCTATAGCAACACTCTCCCTCATTGCACTCTCTTGTCTTGATTTATCTTTCATGCTACCGTTTTGTCAAATTAACCTAAGGAAGGAGGAGAGAGCACAAGGACTTGCTTTAGCAACACCGGAGTGAGCCTCTTTCCCCTAGGGTTTTGATTATGGGGCCCTGCCATAGCAGCACTTCAGAACTCTTCCCTCTAGTCCTTAGTCATCCTCCTTCAACCCTTGCGTCCTCCATTGAATTGACTCCATTAGCCCAAAGGCACTGATCTTAGACCTCCAGCGTTGAAGTGAAAGTGATCAAACAAATTCTCAAACTCTTTTCTAAATTCAAACCCTAACTAACTGCTAACCCTAAGTTGATGACGTCATACCTAGAATATTTCATCTTTATGCAGCAACGTTTTGTTTTAGGAGCAATTGAATGGTGATTTAGGCATTAATTGATGTTGTGTTGATTTGTTACATTGAATGCCATCTCATTTCAATATTTATTGAGGAAGTGATATTATTTGCATT
>CBVK0103690735.1:0-12538 GCA_900067695.1 Picea abies
ACACAAGAGGGTGCTTCTACAACCTTGAAACTAGCGCCCAAGAGAGGTGCTCACTTCAACCTTAAAGGTAGGTCTGAAATTTCCAAATGACAAGTGAAGTGTGTGTTTCCTCAATGGAGAAATCACCTTTATTTATACAAGACCAGACACGGCAATAGGTGTGTCTATTAGCACAACAAAGTCGACCTTAATAACTTAGAAATATAATTAATTATTACAATAAACCTTAATTATCTTTCACATATGGTGGTGTCGACTTGTACCCTTTACATCATAATTAGGGTTACAAGTAAATCTTACACTTAAACAATATAGCAAGGGATCCACACATCCACTAGTGCTCAGCCACTAGGGACACGTCCACCTGTGCTTAGCCACAGGGACATCATACTCAACAGATCTCTATCTCAACTGAGTCCACAAGAGTTTCATCTGGAGTACCATCTCAAGCCTGACTCAACTGAGTCCACAGGAGTACAAAGGCAGGAGACCACATCGACTCAACTCTCACACAGAGGAGAATGATACACCCATCACATGGGCACACCCAACACTGGGGCACGACTCAACTCAGTCCAGAGAAGAACAATACATCCCATCACATGAGCATCCCCAACACTGGGCTCTCTCACAGGTCGACTCAACTCAGTCACAGAGGAGAACGTATCTTGGAGAATGTCACACAACACTGCAATCATCAACAGAAATAATGCAACCTCTATAGGAGTAGACGATTTTTGCAAAAGCTTTGAGGAGGATTTATGATAGTTCAGGTTTCTGTGGTGTGAGTTTTGTTTGTTATGTGGATAGTGGTGCTTCTTGTCATATGCTGGGCGCAAGTTGTTCTTCAGTAGCTTGCAAGAGGGAGGCATGAACCTTCATATTGAGTTGGGAGATGATGCGCGCTATAAGGCGCAAGGGATAGGCACAGTGTCATTTCAGAGGGAGTCGGGTAAACCACTCTGCATTGCTGACGTATTGTATGTTCCTGGTCTTACCAAGAACCTCATTTCAGTGTCGACCCTAGAGGATAAAGGGTTTGAGGTAACCTTTCGTGGAGGGGTGGAGTATATTAGACCAAAGGGGTCTACAGCCAATATGGATAAAGTAATTTGGATTCGCAGTGAGAAGGTATATAGATTGCATTTTGAGCCAGCAAAAGCATTAGTCAGTAGCAACACAGATTTAAGTGAGTTATGGCACAGACGGATGGCACATTTGCATTTTGGTGTATTAAGTCATTTGAGAAAGGTGGTTACAAGAGTGCCTAAGATTGCAAGAGAGAGGCATGACCCCTGTAAGGGTTGCGCCTTGGGAAAATATGCCCGCAGAGCATTTCCATCTAGTGAGAATAGGTCCAAGGGGATCTTGGATCTAATCCATTAAGACGTTTGTGGTCCTATGAGTGTGCATTCATTTAGTGGCTTCAGCTAATACATGATATTTATTGATGACTACTCCGGAAAGACCTAGATATATTTCCTTAATACCAAGGATGAGGTCTTTGAGAGGTTCAGAGAGTTCAGAGCTCTAGTAGAGAACCAATCTGGTAGGAGGATCCTGGTACTTCAATCGGATAATGGGGTTGAGTACACCTCTAATGAGTTTGTGGAGTATTGTGTTGCAGAGGGTATTAAGAAGGAGCTCACGGCTCCATATAACCCACAGCAAAATAGAGCAGCAAAGCGTAAAAATAGGACCGTAGTGGGTGCAGCTCGTGCGATGATACATGATTAGGGATTACCTATGTTCTTATGGGTTGAGGCTTGTCGCACAGTTGTTTACATTCAGAATAGGAGTCCCCAATTGGGGAAATTGACACTTGAGGAGGTATACACAGGTACCAGGCCAGATGTGAGTTAACTTCACATCTTTGGGAGTATTTGTTACTGTCATGTCTCTTCGAAGAAAAAGACAAAGTTGGACCCCACAGCAAATAAGGGGATATTGGTTGGCTACAGCGAGACTTCTAAGGCCAACCATATATTTGTGCCAAAGCACAAGAGGATAGTAGTGTGCAGAGACATGTAGTTTGAGGAGAGGGCCTTGAGGAGATCTAGAGATATGCCAGCGCAGATAGAGGACAAGCAGGGACAGGACTTTGGGCAAAAAGGTGAGGAGGCACAGGTACAGAGTACAGAGTCACATGCACAGACACAGGGTACAAGTACAGGCATAGGTGTTGGCAGGGGGACTAGTGGACAGGACAGTCAGGAGACTAATGAGGAGGTCGAGCAGTGTGAGGTTGTTCCACAGAAGATTGACACTAGGTCACGGCCTAAGTGGTATACAAGTCCACAGTGAGTGATTCTAAACAGATAGCGCCTCCAGAGAGAACTTTCAGAGAGAGTAGACCACCGCAAAGATTTGGGTATATGGCACTCATGACGGAACTTATATAGGTCGAGCCTTCCACTTATGAGCAGGTTGCACAACATGGAGTGTGGCAGGAGGCAGTGATGGAGGAGTATGCCTCTATCATGAAGAATGATGTATGGGAGGTCGTGCCCAGGCCAGATGGTAAACGGGTGGTTGGATCGAGATGGATATATAAATTCAAGCATGCAGCAGATGGAAGCTTGGAGAAGTATAAGGCGCGCTTCGTAGCCAAGAGGTTTGCACAGAAAGAGGGAGTTCACTACGACGAAACCTTCGCCCTTGTGGCTAGATAGTCCTCCATCCAAGCAGTTAGTTCACTTGCAGCAGAGATGGGTTGGCGCATTCATCAGATGGACGTGAAGACTGCCTTCCTCAATGGAGTTAATGAGGAAGAAGTCTATACTGAGCAGCCTGAGGATTTTGAGGTTGGAGACAGGGATACACATGTTTGCAGGTTGAGACGAGCTTTGTACGGGCTCGAGCAGGCACCTCGGGCGTGGTACTCAAGGATCGACAATTATTTGAGAGAGATGGGATTCCATCGGAGTGAGGCTGATCTGAACCTCTATTTTCTAGCAGGTGAGGTGCCTCTCATATTGGTGCTTTATGTTGATGATCTCTTTCTTACTGGAGATGAGCAGCTGATTGCAGACTGCAAGGCTCACCTTGCAGCAAAGTTCGAGATGAAAGACCTTGGTTTGATGCATTATTTCCTTGGTCTGGAGGTTTGGCAAACAGATGGGCGCTTCTTCTTAGGACAAGAGAAGTATACAGTAGAGATCTTGCACAGGTTCAGGATGACAGATTGTAGGCCCATGTCCACACCTCTAGTGACAAACTGGAGGAAGATTGATGTATCTAGTTCTGAGACAATAGACCCCACCATCTATCGTCAACGTATTGGATCACTCATGTATCTGGTCAACACTAGACCAAATATTAGCTTTACAGTCAATTCATGGTGGACCCTCGGAGAATGCATTGGATAGCTGCGAACCATGTGCTTCACTACTTGAGAGGTATAGTGGAGTACAGGTTGTTGTATGAGCGCAGTGTTGGAGTGAGATTGGCAGGTTTTACAAATGTTGATTGGGCAGGATATGCAGAGGACAGAAAGAGCACTTCAGGGTGTTGCTTCAGCATAGGATCGGGTATTATATCCTGGTTAAGCAAGAAGTAGAGATCAATGGCATTGAGCTCTGCTGAGGCAGAGTACATGGCAACAAGTTTAGCAGCATGTGAGGCATTGTGGTTGAGGAAGTTGTTCTTGGGACTATTCGATGAGAAGTTAGAAGCTACTGTGACACATTGTGATAATCAGAGTTGCATCAGGCTCTCTGAGAATCTCGTGTTTCATGATCGTAGCAAGCATATAGACATCTGCTATCACTTCATACGAGACTATGTGCAGAAGGGGGCCATGAGGCTTCAATATATACAGACAGATGATCAAATGGTAGATATATTCAGCAAGGCACTTTGCAGACAGAAGTTTTTGAAGTTCAGAGACAAGATAGGGTTGGTACATAATCCCTTCCTCGCTAAGGAGTGTTGAGAAGTGTAGCAAGGAAGGTCTTCCTCCATGTGGTGGCATCCTAGCATGGTGGGGGGCAATGAAACTAACCAAGGTGATGGGTTAAATCTCCTTCCTAAAGTTTTACTTAGGAAAAAGTACATTAGATGTGTTATATTCTTTTGTTGACTTTATGAGCACCTTTTTTAAGGTTAAAGTGAAAAAACCATTAAAGTGATGGTCTTTTAATCTTGACCATTGATCTTCTTAAGAGAGTGAGGGTTAATCCTAGCCCTTGATCTCTTTGGAGATAGGGTTTTTGCTTGCTCATGGAGATAAAGAGAAATTGACTTGGTGGCTGGGTGCATTTTGTGCATTTGAGAGAGGGTGAGTTTCAGTTAGAGGAAGAGATTCACTTGAGGGTTTGTTGGAAGAGACTTGCAGAGAAGACAGAGGAGGCATCTAGCAAGGAAATCGGCTTGCCTCTCTTGGCATTTGCATAGGTCGAGCTTTAGATCTAAGAGGGAGCCATAGAGGGTGATGCAGGGGTGACGCAGCAAGCCATACACATTGCGCAGAGGCTCATGGTTGGGTTCTTCTTGTGTCGTTTTGGTTCATTGGATAGGGAGAGGGTCTTACAAGTGTTTGAGGAAGATTTTTGTTGGGGTTTCTCTCAGCTATTGGCACAGATCGATTTGCTTTGTAAGAGATATCTATATTTTTTGTTGCATAATAAAAATCCACAAACTAAAGAACTAGTTTTCCCACATTGGGTTTTTCCATGGGTTATTTTACCCAAAAATTTTGGTGTTTCTCATGTGTTGTGATTGTTGTTATCTTCTACATTGATTCTCAGTTATATTTCTGTTGTGCATTGTTTTATTATTGTGAAGAAACCTAGCAGTAACTAAGGAATTGCAATTTCAGAATTTTATGGTGTTAATAATTTTATGGGTATTAAAGAATTGTGGATTATTAGTTCGCTAGTGTTGGGGTTTAGTGGATTCACAGGTGCCACACCAACACCCATTAGTCAAACATGTGGGGCAAGTCATGTCTGGACTTTCAAGAAGATTCTAGAGAGTCCAAAACCCTAATCCTAATTCTTGTTGTATTATTTTATTATTCCATAGTTGAGAAGAGAAAAGGAGTGGGATATTAGAGCAGAACAGAAAACCCTCTAGCAACCATATAGGCCACTATGTCAATGCCAACTCCATAGTGAGTTCACCTTTCTTCATATTCGTATTTCATATCTGAGAAGAAAAGTGCAAGCCTAGTTTTTAAAACCGGTCTGGAATGTTATCTGACCACAAAACCGGTCGAGTTGATGCGTAAGGGAATCGATCCGGCCTTCAACCAGGACCGATGCTCGGTTTGGTATCGAACCAATAGGATCGACGTTGGTTTAATACCAAACCGATCTAACCATTCAGGTCGAAGCCTGCTCGGTCAGTCAAATACCAGACCCACCCGCATACTCAAAAAATTAAAAAGACTAAATCTTGTGGGACTGTCATTTTATTAAAAGATTACCGTGAGACTGATCGTCATGTTTAGAAAATGAATTGAAGGATTTATTCGGTAGTGAAGATTGCGCACAATGGTTTAAGGATAGTTTAGTTCGAGAGGCAGAGAATAAATGCTCAAGTTTATTTCTTTGAAAATTGTATGAGACCTTTAGCTGGACCAAAATTCTACCGCGAGGAGTATCAAATAGCACTGTCACCTACAAGGCTTTGGACTATGCGCAGTATAATTTTATTGTCTAAAGGAAACGCTTGGTGGAGAACAAATCCTTTTATCTCCTTACTTTTATTTTAATTTTTTATTTAGAAATTGACTGCGGCTCTACAACTGTGCCTTTTGTTCAAAGAAGGTGAACATGGAAACTGAATTCGATGCTCTTTCTGTTCAATCTGACGAGGAATCTACGAGTGCTCTGATTCGAAGGAGCTCCAAGGTTAAAGTGGGGAGAAATGTAAATATTTAATGTATTTTTTATTGAACCGAGACGTTGAAATCAAACCGGTTTGATTCGATGTTCGAGTTGATAGGTGATTGGTTCGATGTCCGGCTCCGGTTTTAAAAACTATGAGTGCAAGGCATAGTCCTAACCTTTTGGCTAGATTTATCCCATATCAAGTTTCCCAAGGTACATCTTGTGTTCATTGTGTAGATGGTGAGGTATTTGTTTTAGCTTCTTTTATTTCGATCTCAGCGTATTTTAGTATTTTGAGTGCTAAGATAATAATATTAAATCTTATTCAAGTAAAACACTACATAACAAGGAGTTTTAAAAACTTGTAAGCTTTGTTGTGACGAACTATTCCTATGGAATATCCACAACAATTTTCAGATCATATTGGTATCAAAGCAGGGTTCTTTGGGGTTTTTTTGGGAAATTGCAAGATCCAAAAATTGCCTTAAAGAAAGGAGTCTCAAATCCTAGTTGTGGCGGATGAGTACAATAACAATCCAAGGTGTTAAATTTATAAGCAGCTGCAAGAGCCATTCTCCTGAAGGATGGCTAAGACCCTAGACAAGATCTAGGACCCCCAGTGCACTCCTGGGGTACTTGGTCTGGGACCAAACAGTTAGTGCCATGGCAAAACACCCTTGTTAGGGCCCCCAGTATACGACTAGGGTTCTTGGTCTAGAACCAAGCAGTAAAGACCCATGAGAGGGCCCCCAGTATACGACTGGGATTCTTGGTCTAGGACCAAGCAATTAAAGCCCCTAGATAAGCCTAGGGCCCCTGGAAATGTCCAGGGTACCCATGCCTGTGGCATGGGTTGATCCTTGGTCTTGGACCTTGGTGGATAAGACCCCAGAAAAAGTTCTGGGGCTACTTGATCCTCGATCAAGTATTTTGTTGGTGCATGACCTTCCTTGAAGAAGGACATAACCACATGAGGGATAAGTCCCATATGCAATGATGATAAAGTAATAAGTTCACCATGATAAATGAATGAATGAGTATTGCCACCTTGCTATCCCTCCTTTACATTTACTTGTGTTGGTTTGGGGTTTTTATGTTATTTTTGTTTTAAGGGTTAATTAAGTTAAATTAAAATATTTATTATACCATGTTTAAATTGTTTAATTTAAACATGATATTTTAATTATTATTTTAATTTTACTTTACCCCTAACCTAAACTATAAATAGAACCCCCTACCTCTCACATCTCACATCTTTTATTGTATCACTTGTTTCTAAGTGTGAGCGGATCCTCTCCTTGCTGCAGCTCTTTTTCTGTTGAAGTAGCGGCCCCTTTTGCTGGTGATTTGTTTCCTTGCTGCGGCCCCTTTTGCTGGTGATTTGTTTCCTTGCTGCGGCCCCTTTGCTGTGTGTAGAGTATCCTTGCTGAGGCCTCTTCTATTTTCTGTTGCAGATCTTTGTGGTGTGGCTGCGGCTCCCTTTGAGGGCTGACTGTGGGGTGCAGCCCCTCTCCTATCAGCTGCGGTAAGCCTGTATGGTGTGTGGCCTCTCCATTTCTGCTGTGGCTAAGTCTTATAGGGTGCGGCCCCCCTCCTGTTCTGTGTAGCTGAGGTTATAAGGTGCGGCTCTCTCTCTTCTGCTGTGTGGTGAGCCTATAGACTGCGGCCCTCTATTCTCTGTTGTGGTGAGCCTGTAGGGTGCTGTTCCTCCTAACTTTTGCTGGGGTAAGCCTATAGGGTGCGGCCTCCTATCTTATGCTGTAATGAGGGTTTATCCACAGTCTTTCTGTGTAGGGCTTTGTATGTTTTAAGCCTCCTTTTGTTTGAGGGTTTGTCTTGTGAAGTCTCTTTTGGTTTTAACCCTTTTTGGTGGCAAGAAAGTTTTATTTATATCTTGGAAAGAGATCCAACCTATATGGTGGATCTATGACCTAGACTTTACCTGAGCATGATTACAAATGGTTCTACATCCTTCTTGTTGGCTGTGACTTCTTCAGAGGTAAGGTTCAGGACAAGGTAAGCTATCTATCCATCATTTTCAGATCTGTAATTTTGTTTTGAGTTTTATACAGTTTGATATATCTAGATCTGTGTTCCAGCATTAACAGTTATTAGATCTAAACGATATATTGAGTTTACTTGTTTGTCTCTGTAGTATTATCTAATGATCAGATCTGTAGATTGAGTTTAGATCTGCAAACTAGTATTAGTCCCTTATTTTAGTTTAATAGATCTGAACTAGAATTTCTTTCGATCTACTCCATAACTTGTTTTCTTATCTAAATTTGTTTTAGATCTGGATATCTATGTTTTACAGTCTAGATTAGATTTCTGACTTTGTACTCAAACTGTTATACTCACTGAAATTTAAAAGACACTACTGTTATGCTTTACTACTCTAATTCTAACACAAGGGATGACTCAAAGGAGAGATTTTCAAAGCTAGACGCACAAGTCTCTGACATCTCTCGTAGCATGGCGATCATTGTGGCAACTCTAGAGAGCAACTTCGGACCTTTCAGTGAGTTTCATAGCTCTAACTCAAAAGCTAGCTCAGATGGGAAATTAGGAGTAAAAGAAGAATCTGAAAAGGAGCTAGAGAAAGAGAGACCAAGTTCAACACCTCTTCCCAACCTCCATTCAGAGTGCAAGCGAAAGTGGACATCAAACCTTATCAAGGTGAGATCGATGTTGTTAAGTTGAATCAAAGGTTACAACAATTACAAGTCTATTTGCCCCATTGAAGTTAGAAGGCCATGCCCAAACTTGGTGGGAAAGCCACATAGAGATGCTTAGGTTTGAGAGAGACCCCCCAGTAACTAAGTGGGAGGTGTTATCTTTTGGGGTTACTCCAAAAATGTTTTCACCTTGCTAGGAGAGTGTTGTCTCCAAGCCCCTTGACAATGCTCATGGACATATGGATGGCTCGGTTTGGGTGGATGCTTGACCTTGGTTAAATTGTTGGCATGGTGCCCTTACCAAGGTGGTAGGTTGTTACCCTAATCGACATGGTGTCCTTACTGAGGAGGTAGGTTACCCTAATCGGCATGATGACTAATGAATTGGGTGCATACAATGGGGGAATCGGTTGCTCGATTAGGGGAGGCACCTAACTAGGAGGAGGAGCGTTGGGCACGTGGAGGGCACTTAGCCCTTGGAGTTTGGGACCGTGTGATATACACATTGGAGGTTAGACAATGACTGAAAGACACTTGGGTTGAGGAGCATACTTCATGGGGGTTGGTGATGAAATTAGACATATATGTTGAGGATGAGCATTGGAGCTTTGTGACCACATTAGCACACATGAGAGTAACATTGGGCACATGAGAAGACAAGTGGCAAACAATTATAGGAGGAGCACCTTGCATGAGGAAACTTGGATAACGGACCACCATGGAAGAGGAAGCATTGGATTAACAACTTGTTGGAGAGCACACCATCTTGAAGGAGGGGTGTTGAGCATGTGTAGGATCATGCTTGGAGGGTGTTTCACTTTGGAGGTTGGATAAACCCTAGTTGACACATGTACATCCTTGTATTATTATAGTGTGCTCCAAGTGGTGTTTCCTTGTTGGTTACTTGTATGGACTTATGTCTTTATTTTATGTTAGCCTCCCTAACCTATTGTATATACAAGGGAGGAGAGGGCTCTTGTGTAAATTATGATCATTGAAATCAATCTTTGTACTTGCTTGGAGACATTAGGGTTCATGAGGAAACCTTAGGGGAGAGAGACATCTTGTAGGGACAGAGACATTAGGGTTCATGAGGAAACCTTAGGGGAGAGAGACATCTTGTAGGGACAGAGACATTAGGGTTCATGAGGAAACCCTAAGAGAAGACAAGGAGACACAGAGTGACATCTTGAATGCTCATGGAGGGATTGCTTGTACTATGCATGTAAACCTTAGAGAAGAACATGACATTGAAGATTATGATGGTTATTATGGCTCTTGTTGTAGCATTAGGGTTTCTACCCTAGTAGTAGACATGGAGAGTGGAGCTAACACCTTGCATGATTTTGAAGCCTTGTTCTTATGTGATGTGAGGCTAAGGCAAGATTATGGAGAGATTAGCTTTATAAATCTTGAGCTTGGTCTAATGCCTTGCTTGGAAGAAGACTCGATTATTGTATCCTTGATGCTCCATGGAGGTCTTGGTGCTAGTGTTGATGCAAGAGTTGAAAACATAGGGTTTGGACTTAAACTCAAGGATGGACATGTAGATTTGGAGGCTAGAGCTAGAGGTGTCTTCCCATGTACTTGTGTGATTCAACACGGCTAGGTTTGCAAAATTTAAAGAAGACAATAGTGTTAATGTGGAGAGCTTATATCATACAAGCTTGGTGTATGTGCCAAGGAGGATTTCCCAGTCATGATGCTAGCATGTTGAGGATCTTTGGTGGAGTGACCAGCTTTGGTTGGGAGTAATTCCTAGCTATGAGATGGTGGCTAGGGATTTCTTATGGTTTCCCTAGTTAGGGTTTGGAGAGCTCAACTTGTACCTGCTTTGTGATAAAGTTGTGGTATGTACTTGTACTTCATCTTTTATATATAAATGAAGTTTCCAACTGTCCAAATTTTGTGTACTTGATTTAATTTTCAGCTGATGTTATCTTCATGATTGAGTAGAATTCATCCTTTGTTGTTAATGCTGATTTGACACAACATATAGCTGAATTAGTTAAGTGGTTTAACACATATCATGAAGAGAAAGGCGCAGATTTGCTGCTGTCATAAACTGCTGTAATAAAACATTTCAGA
Source organism: Picea abies (assembly GCA_900067695.1). Lineage (NCBI taxonomy): Eukaryota > Viridiplantae > Streptophyta > Pinopsida > Pinales > Pinaceae > Picea > Picea abies. The sequence continues at coordinate 10,601 of CBVK0103690735.1, forward strand.
TCTGTCATATGCCATGAAAAAGTGTGCCCTAAAACATGTAACTTGTTGACATTGTAGTACACTTGTTTGGTATCTTTTATCTTGAGCTGCCTTGTGATTATTTGGACTAAAGTGAAGAGAAGTATATATTTTTGTTTGCTGATTTAATTATGTATTTCTCGAGGATTAGATCCCGGAAACATCTATTGGGAGGTGAAATTTCAAATTTGCATTAAAAGTCAGATTTCCGAAATTTCAACAATTAAGTCCCTGTTTTACCCTATTATGTATGAAGAAAACCAATGGATCCATTGGCATTACTTCCAACATAAGCAAGGGTAAAGTGTAAAAGAGTACACCATTGAGTTCTAAAAACAAGCCATTATCTTGGGAATATCTCCCAAGAACCCAGAGGTACTCCTCAAGTATCCAGGTGGTCTCCACAGTTATTTAGAAAGGCAAGTGATGCTCTTTAAACCTAGGACCGTTGATAAGGTCTATGTGCAAGCACAATATCTAGAGATGGACAGAAAGAAAGAACAACCAAATAGTTCCAAACAGAAAGACCACCAAGGCACTTCCATGGAGGGAAAGAAAAAGTGGAAAGGAAAAGATATGAAGACAACGGCCACTACACATCAGTACAAGGATCCAAACAACCACTGCAACCATTGTAATGTCGATCCTCATATTGAAGATAAGTATTGGAAGCCACATCCATTGTTGAATTCAAAGAACCGCAAGAAAGAGTCCAAGAAGAAGAACATGGTAGTTGTGGATTCAGGTAACCAGATAGAGAGCAACACAGATGTAGATGAAAATATTATTTACACTACAACACAAGAGGTGAACCTAAGTAGCCTTCTTCCTAAGAAAGAGAAGGAGATGACTAAACATTTCCATATCAAGATCTAGGTCAAGAAGACAAAGGTGGATGCTCTATTTGATTCTCATTTGCAAGCCAACCTCATAGCAAAGGATCTAGTAAATGAGCTTGGATTGGAAGTCCAAGATCATCCTCACCCATACCCATTAGGATTGGTAAATAAGGATGCAAAGCTCAGGGACACAAAGCAATGTAAGATCAAATTTGATGTGAGTGCAAACTATGTTGATGAAGTGGAGGTAGATGTAGTACCACTTGATGTGTGTGGTCTAGTGTTTGGAAGCCCCTACAAGTACATAAAGAATGTGATCTTCATAAGGAGCGCAAACCAACACTACTTGATCAAGGATGGGAAGTCCTTCATGAATCATCATCAATGCGCACAAAGGTAAATCCAAGATCTCTCTGATAAGTACTAACCAAGCCAAGAAATTAAATAGCTCAAGTAGGAAGTTTGTATGGTGCTCTTCTTGAGACGAAATTAGCAATGAAAAGAATCGGTAAAGGTAAAGGCATCTCTAAAGAAATGTACTAAAGCGCAAAAACACCAATTGGAGGAGCTTCTGCAAGCATATAGAGAAGTGTTCCAAAGGCCTAAAGGGTTACCACCTACGAGGGAAGTGAAGAAACAATTTCAGCAAGGAATAATTCAACCAAGTACCTCATCTCGTGGGTCACCTATTATCATAGTGCCCAAGAAGAATGGGACTTGGAGAATGTGTATCAACTACAGAGCTATGAAGAAGATCACCCTTAAGAAGCAATACCTTCTACCCAAGATCAATGACTTGCTAGATTAGTCGCAACATGCCAAGTACTTCATTAAGTTGGATCTCAAATCAGGATACTACCAGGTTGGAGTAAAAGAAGAAGACACCTAGAAGACTACCTTCAAGACAAGGAAAGATTTATATGAATGATTGGTAATGCATTTTGGTTTATGTAATGTAGTAAATAAGGCTGTTGGGAGAGGGAGTGGGAGCGTTGATTTTCAAAAATTTCCGAGAGCGGGAGCGTTTTTTATATAATACCTAAAAAATATATATTTTGATGCATATATATATATATATATA
>CBVK0103690804.1:0-12251 GCA_900067695.1 Picea abies
AGATTTCTCCCAAGACCATAGGTTTGATACCTCAAATATCCACCATGCCTCCCTTCTCCATGGAAAACCCTCATTATATAAGATTTGTAGGCTTAACCACCATGGAGAGGATCACTCATCAGATCCACTAAAAAGGGATCTGAAAGATATTTTGGGAGAAAATATCTCTTAAGGAGTTTTAGGGAGGAAATATCACTCAAGTATTTTAAGGAGAAAATATTTCAACCATCCATGAGATCCTCCACCTTCCCTAAAAAATAGGAAACCAAATGTGAGGTGGATTCTCACACTTAATTAATTTTTTTTTCATGAATATTAATAATGATTCATGTGCACTTGGTATTTTGGCCTTCATGTAATATATCCCTCCTCCACATTGAATAGGGATTGTGACATAGGTTATTCCATGGTTTCAAGGTGTATGAGACACTTATATGACACTTACGACACTTAGGGTGAGGTACCTAGGTGTGCAAATTTCATGTGTAACACCATGCACCATAACTTGTACCAAACCGTGCATCAACTATGCACCATAACCTGTATCATATGCCTCAACCATCAACCATGTACATCAACACCATACCAAGTACCAATCATATACCGTAACATGTATCAACCATGTACATCAACACCTGTACCAAACCATGTACCGACAATGTATCTCAACCATATACCATATCACTCAATCATACCATACACCATGTAACATAGGATATATCAAGAAAGTACCATCAATGGTGTACCTAAACCAAGTACCAACATCACCAAGAGATGTATCTCATACATATGATGTCATATACCAAGTGTAATCCTAAAAAATGTATCAATATCAATGACAACCACACACCATGTGACATTGTCTCAAGTGTATACCAAGAATAATCCTCAAGCATGTACCATATCATCATCACCATGTAATCAAATTGGATACCAATATACCAATACATCCAAGATGTTCTAGTACTCAATGTACCATACCACTATCACAAAGATGTACCATGCATCAACAAGACATGCCTCTCAAGCATGTACCATAGCATCACCAAGCATAAGATATAATCACATAAGCATACTTGTGACATGTAGCTGACTTGTTTTACTGTAACACTAACCTATAACTCTTCCACAACCTTCAACAACATGGTGCCAAAATTTCCCCCAAATTTTCCTTAGCCTCGTGGGACTAAGACTACCTGTCACATGGGGCCTCGTGTGATGTCACTTAGGCAACCTGCAGGGGTGCCTTGCATGACACCCTCAAGCTGACCCATGAGGTCCTGCTCAATTAGGTTTTTATAGAAACCCTAGCACTCTACAACTCCAAAATATCTTCTCTTTCCTCACACTTTTTCCACTACCTCAAACTCGTCATCAGATTCACCAATAAACCAAAAAAACTAGACCATAACATTCACAAGATAGATATACAATGTAAGTGTATATGTTTTTATGAGAGACTCCTTGAGGTGTTTACATAATTTTTCAAAGTAGCCTCTTTCCTTAATCTTAGGGCTTCTAGTACTTTCTTGTCACAACAACTTTACCGAGTCATTAATTGAATTGTAACCAAATAGGGGCTTCTTGACCATTCTTTGAAGCTTCCAACTTCACAAGGGAATATCTCCATAACTATAAGGAACCACGTGGCGTACCACCTATCACCATAAATGGCATGAAAAGGACTATCCATATATGAGTATCTTACCTACATTTACACTGTCCTTCATGTCCATATTCCTCAATCAAGTTTGGGTCCCATGACCACACCTCCGAGGCTTCATGTAGACTTCATCAAATGCACCGATCACATCTGCTGACATTAACCACTCCATCAATGAAAACTAACTCACCATTAATATCAACCACAAATGTAGGGATTCCAGACTTCTCCAAGGGTTGACATCAATCTCTAAGGGTTGAAATCAATGAAAACCAACCGTCCAAAACTTCATGTCATCCCATATATGGATACTCTTCCCACCAAGTCCCATGAACCAATGAAGTGTTACATTATTCAATGTGGAAGGAAACAATTTCATCTTTTGAACATATGTTGTATATTCATAACTTCTGCAACAAATGTCGAACTCAAAAAGGAAGGAATATGGGTCTTCACTAGACAAAAAATTAAAATTAGGTATATTTGATGGAGAAATGTTCTTCGTGGGAGATTCATCTTCAAGGTATCTAATTGGAAACTCGAAAGTGATGGTGTCACCTTGGTTAGAACTGACCCCTTCTTCTTCTACCATTATGATGAGAAGAGGGTGTACTAGAGGTGGTGTCTCCAGTGCTCTTGACTCTTGAGAAGAAATTGATCCTTCAGAATATGATGGTTTGTTAACTATATTATGCTAAGATTTTGAGTCTAAATCAGGATTTACACTAATCAACTCTTCTATATACCCTATTCCTTTAGTGAGAGGATCAAACTCCAACTCTGCTACAAAATATATTTTTGGTGCAGATTCAAGAGTACGATTCCTCCTATGAACTCATTGAATATGAAGTCTTGTCCCTAAGCTCCCCCCCCATGAAGGTATACCTAAAAATTAGTTAGTACCTCAAGTGGATCTTATTGTGCCACATGCTCATGGTCTTGGATTTATAGTTCTATTCATGAAAATACATGCTTATAACTAAATGAACAACACTTCATATGAGATGTTACAAGGAGGGAAATGGACTATTCCTATAGTGTAAATCCTTGTACCATGTGAAATCCTTGTACATCCCCATAAATGACACCAAAAATGATAGGTCCACTATACACTCTATTAAGTTCCAATAGAACATATAGCTTTCTATCACATTTAATTATCAACCCAAGGATGGTAAATATTGAGAGGTATCATGCAAAATATATGCAAGACTTAGGGGTGAATTAGCTAGTTGGACATTTTTAACTTGTGCAATTAACAACTATCTATAAATCCAATTCTAATTGATTGCAAAGAAAATAACTATAAATAGTTAAAATCCAAACAAAATTGATGATTTGTATGTGTAGGTTCTGTAGCATGATACCTGTAATGATGAACCATAAACAATTGAATGAGAAAATTAATACTTGTTGAAACACATACACTAAAATTATAACAAAAACTTATGAAAGAAACTTAATGCAAAAATTTAAGCAATCAGATACATGAAGTATATATACAATATATAAACATAAACAAAATAATGAGAAACACCCATTTCCTCTAGAACGGGCCCTGTCTCTATGGAGCAAGATGTTGAAGAAGTTCTAGAATTCCTAGTCTACTTCAATAATCAACTTATCATACAAAAACCAATAAATCGTATTTGTATTTAGAAAGTGTAAGTTACAACAACAATCTATCTCTTCTCATCCATTCCTTTCCTTCTTCTTTTTTTCCCTACCCCTCTATCTATTTCTCTTTTCTATCTAAGGGAAAGCATAGCTCTCTTATCTCAATTGATTAACAACCTATTGAATGGTAGTTAAAGAGCCATGCAATTGAAGAACCATTGATTCTTCAAGTGGTTGCTAGAGTCTATTACACTTATTGAATGGAATATAGTATCTAATTAAAAGCAATTACAACAGTGATAAAACAAATTATCTAGGTTAGTTATGCAACTAAATCAATTGCTAGAATATATCAAAGTGTAAATCTTCTGAACATGCTTCATAACCACATCCAGAGTCATCTATGCATTCATCATAACAATCCTATAATAAATTCCTTGGATAACATAGAATGTTCTATTGATAATCCATGGTTCTGCAACAATTGAGTTATCGACACACAATCTTTGGAAACTCAAAGAAGGTGATAGGTGGAATTATTGTTGACTCAAACTCTTGGCCATGATATTGATGATTGTGATTCACAGCACTACTCATGACAAGTAGGATTCAAAGAACCCATTATGAAACATTAACATTTGTGGATTTGTAGCAAACATTATTACTCATAGATCTATAACCATCTATCCTTTCTGCAACATACTATTCCTTCAACTTCTATAGCATGCATCCAATTTGTAGCAACTCATCTACATGTTAAGAAAAAAAGACACCATTTCTACCAAATGTACTACATAATTCAATAAAATTCCAAATAAATAGAGCAATGTGTACTTGAGTGGGTTTCAAACTGAAATGGGTATAGTTATAGTTACAAGAAGGTGAAAAAGGAACAATGAGGTATGGAAACAAAAGGAAAAAGGTAATGTCATCATGTCGAAACATAGTCCCATCACCAAGTTGGAGGGAGTTGATGTAACTATCCTAAACTTTATTTCTAGCCAAAGGAGGTAAAGATCTATGAGGATAACTTAGGAGTGATTGGGAAGGATGGAGATGGAGGGAACAAAGGCATTATTTTATCTTATCTCCCAAACCTTATAAAAAATGCCTCATATAATACCTTGGATTCAAATAGTTCACAAAATTATGTCAAGGAGGCCTCTACACACTTACAACTAAGAAAGTACCAAATAATATCAAGAAATAAGTAGACTACCTAAGAGGAGGTCTTGGTAGAAGTAGGATTAGGTTTGGAACAAATACATTCCAAAGGAAATTTAGGTACAAAGTATTTTATCACACAAGAAAAATAAAATATAGGGAGGGAGAATCAAGAAGGAAAATATTTAACAATCCCAAGGGCCCTTCGAGTAGGGAAGCACTCCTCTAAGGGTCCAAGATGATAATTTTTTCCTACAATATTAGGGTTTTCAGGTACCCAAAATAAAATTTCCCTAAAGAGATTGGATACTATAGATATACCATATGTTATTTGAAGAAAACAAACATGAAGGACAATGCAAATGAAATCAGAACCATCATAGATTGATAGTCCTTGTCATATCATTTCCAACAATAGGTGCCATGATAAATGCTTCCTCACGGTTGAGAAGTTATGCCCTCTTAAAGATGAAGCCCCAAAGTATGGTCAAGAAACCATGGATCTAAGGTCAAATAAGTTACAAATTGGCCCTAAAGTCAAGTAAATGAGAAAAGTTGTTGAAAACAAGAAATTACACACCGAATCAAAGATCAAGTAAAGAAGTTACTTGGAAGGGTATAAATACACATCAATAACCTCTCATTCAATCACCAAGAAAGGATGTGATTTCTTAGTGAAAGAGAAGTAGCAAAGTTTTGTGAAGGAGGGAGTGCTCAGAGATGCAAATTGGAGAAGTATTTCCAGAAATACCTATTTGAGAAGACCCTCACGACTCAAGTATAGGGTGTCGCACGAGGCCTCTGCTAGTTGTCACGGTATTGTCACGCGAGGCCCTCACTGTTTCTCGGTCTAGTCCCGTAAGGCTAAGGAAATTTTTGAAGAAGGTGTTATTCTCTTGATGCTGAAGTTAATGAAGGTTTGATGATCAATGATCTCATGCATCGGGTTTTCAGATGTTGAAAGGTATGTATTTATGTATGTTTTGAGGATTATATCTTGACAATTTGGCCATACGCTTAAGGATATATTGGAGGTATTGGCACATGGTTGAGGTACATCTTAGATATTTTGGTACATGTCTAAGGAAATTTTTGGGTATATTCTTTGAGGCATGGTATATTCTTTGAGGCACATATTGTATGTCTTGGCACATGGTTTGATGCATATCATAGTGATTTTGAGCACATGATTTGGAGGATATTATTGGATATCTTGGCATGAATTTTATGTGGTTGTATCGGTTTTTCTGATGATGATATATCAATATCAATGACTGCAATAGTGATAAGTTGATTCTCTTATTTATATTCAAGGGAGGTAGGAAGGGGCAAGGAAAGGGAGTTGTATCTTCCTTTAGGTTGGAGCCTATAAACTAGGGGGTTGGAGCCTCCTTCCAGTTGAAGATGGAGAATCTAGGGATTTGAAGCTTCCTTCAGGTTGGAGCCTGTAAACAGGGGGTTGGTGTTGAATTTTTTTGGAAGTTGGTGCTTCCTATGAATGCAATCTTCTAATATATAAGAAAGAATTCTGTGGTTTTCTCCAATTTGGGTTTCCACATAAAATTCTTGTGTACTGTGCATTTGTGGTTATATGTTTAAGATATCTTGAATTTAATCATAAGTGATAAATTTTTGATATATTAAATGATTTCATATTGTGATTAAAGTGGTAAAAAGTGCCTAATACTGATTCACCCACCCCCTCTTAGTATTAGTGAATAATCAATAAATTGGTATCAGAGCGAGTCCTTCAAAAGAAGTCTAAGCACTGGAAGGCAGATCATGGAGTGCACTAAGAATGGAACACCATTGTTTGATGGTCAGAACTATGCCTTCTAGAGAAGAAGGATGGAAACGTTTGTGCAAACACAAGGATTTGATGTCTAGCAAGAAGTAGTAGATGGATATAAGGCACCTACCACTCCCCCGATAGATAAATATGGAAAGAAACTCAGTGAAAAAAATTCAAAGGCTAAAAATGATATCTTGAGTGTCATGGATAGTTCATTATATGTTAAGGTTATGCACTGTGACTCTACAAAGGATCTTTGGGACAAACTTCAAAATGTTTACAAAGGAGATGCGAAAGTCAAAGGGGCTAAGATTCAAACTTATAGAGGTGAATTTGAACAACTTAAAATGAAGGAAGATGAAGATATTGAAACTTATTTTCCTTGAGTTGATGAAACATTGAACATTATTAAAGTCTTAGAAGAAGAAATTAAAGAACTATTAATTGTTCAAAAGGTACCAAGGTCTCTTTCATTGAGATTTGATCCTAATATTTCATCCCTAGAAGAAAGAGAACATATTGCTACATTAAACATGGATGAGTTACATGGAATCCTTACAACTTATTAAATGATAACATAGTAAGATAATCCATCCAGGAAGGAAGTAGATTTCAAATCATCCAAGGAGAAAAGAAAGAATAAAAAAAATTCAAAGTCACAATGCAGTTGCAATGATGATTCAGATGAAGATGAAGAAATGACCAACTTCGTAAGGAAGTTGAAGAGAAGAAATGGAAGGTACAAAGGTAAGATTACTTTAAAGTATTTTAACTGTGGTAAAATTGGTCATTTTGCTGCTAAATGTCCTTATGCTAAGAACTCAGAAAGTGATGAAGAATAACTTCCCAAGAAAGAAAAGAAATACCAAAAGGGAAATAAAAGAAAAGTATTCAAGAAAAGCCTCTACTCAAGAGAAGATAGTTCCTCATCTGATGAGGATGATGATAGTGATAGTGACTCAGAAAGAGTTCTCTTTATGGAATTGGAAACTTAACAAAATAACAAAGAATATTGTGAAGAAGAGGGTGAAGTAGATCTTGATGTAGAACTAATCAACACCTTAAGTGAGCTAAAAAGAGAAAGGAAGAAAAACAAGTCAATCAAGGAAGAATTGATCAAGCTAAAGGAGGGTTCTCAAAATCCAAAAAAAACTATGAAGAAGTCCAACAAATGATTATGAATATAAAGGTACAAGTAGAAGAATCCAAAAAATTGAAGAAACACTCAAAAACCAGTTTGACGAAAAGGAGAAAATGAAGGAGATCTTGGACGAAAAAATAGTCTCAGTAAGGAAGGAACTTAAAAATAAGGACATGCAATAGAACAACGCCAAAATATTGGATGAAATCATCAACATTCAAAGGCCATACTATGACAAGTATGGATTAGGATACAAAAAAATGCATACTAAGAAGGGTTCGAGCTCCATGACGACAAAAAATGAAGCAAAACAAAAGAGTTAGGCAAAAGACACTAGAGGTCCCATCAAGAAGGAATAAGGAAAGTATTCAAAGGAGAACATTTGGGCAATGGAGAGAACTCAAGAAGAAGATTACAAAAGAGTTGAACTACCTAGAATATCCATAACACATAATCAATAACCAACAATGGAGAGAACTCAAGAAGAAGATTACAAAAGAGTTGAACTACCTAGAATATCCATAACACATAATCAATAGCCAACAATGGAGAGAACTCAAGAAGAATATTATAAAAGAGACACACCACTTAGAAGATCCCCCACTCTTAGGTACCAAACCATTTTTCTTGGTTTATGTTATTCCTGTAAATTTTTTTGGCACAAGGATATAAACTGTAGAGCTTATGCTAAGAACAAAAGAAACTATGAAGGCTAATCTACAAATAATTATCTCAAAAAGCCTCATGAAGTGTAAACATAAACTATACAAGTTTTGGCTCATTAAATAATGAAGTAAAATGATACAAATGAAACAATTTTGGACACATGGACAAAGATTGCAGATTGACTATTCCTTCAAAGGAACCAAAGCAGGATTTCAATAGTCATGTAAAAGAACCATCAATGATATGGAAAAGGAAGTAGGATAAGCTAAACATTGAAGAATTTTCAATTTATCTCCAAGCCCAAAGAAGAAAAAGTGATTGGTACGTTGAAAATGGTTATTCAAAGCATATGACAGGTAACAATGATAGGTTTGTAACTCTAAAGAAAGAAAGAGATGGATCAATTTCAATTGGCAATGATAACTCAACCAAAATTATAGGAAAAGACACAGTCAAGCTTGGAAGTAAAGATGTCATGGCATAAAATGTCCTACTTGTCGAAAAAATGAAGCATAATATGCTAAGTGTGAGTCAAATGTGTGACCAGGGACATAAATTTCTATTCGACTAGAAGAAATGTGAGAAAAGGAAACAAGTTTTAGGCAAGTTGGTGACAACAACAATAAGGACTCCGAAGAACATATACATATTAATTGAGATCATAAAGGAAAGATGTTGCTTGGGAAAGGAAAAATAAAGTTAGATTTGACACAAAAGAATGGGAATGATCCTGGCCTATGCATGTTCCAAAAGGATCAGAGTATATCAAATGGATGTAAAATCAACATTTCTAAATTTATAATTAGAAGAAGAGGTCTACATAGAACAACCATAAGGGTTCCTACTATCAAAAAATGAATATTATGTTTGCAGATTGAAGAAAGATCTGTATGGACTCAAGCAAGCCCCTAGAGCTCAACAACAAGGATTCATAAAGGGCAATGCATATAACAATCTCTACATAAAAGTGGATTAGGACATCATACTTATCATTGAAGTATATGTGGATGACATCATCTTTGGAAGTGATGATTGTAGATTTTAACCTTGTACAATATTTTATTGCAAACAAATTTTCAATAAAAGAATAGAAAAGTTACAATGGAAAATACACACATTACACAGATATTTTCCTTGGAATCCCAAACTGGGAAAACCAACATATTCTATATTAATTCACATCATACATTGTTTACAATAAAATATACATATCAGAGCCAACATCATCCAAAACCTTAATCCAATGACCTGGATTAGTCAACAACCCTAATTCCTTAACCGAAAATAGAAAACCATCGACGAAAAACCGCCCATAAATGGACATGAAAATCGAGGATTGCCTAAAAATGGACACGAAAATTGAGGCAATTTTTTTTTTGGGGGCGCTACCCCCCGAATCCCCACGTAGGGGAAATATCCCCCCTGCAACCCCCCGAGGGGGGCCTAGCAACCCCCTCTCTTACCCACCTACGTGACCGATGCAATGTAGACACTACTTCTAGTCATGCAAAGAATATAACACATATCCAAGAATGATGATAGGTTGAGTAAGAAGTTTGCCAAAGACATGCATAATGAGTTTGAAATGTCCCTACTTGGTGCATTGAATTTCTTTTTGGGACTCTAGATATCTTATCTAGATAAAGATATTTTCATTTCCCAAACCAAGTACATCAAAGAAATGTTGAATAAGTTTGGAATGGGAGATTGCAAACCCGTAAGTACTTCTATGGTGATTGGTTGCAAGTTAAGGAAAGGTAATGAATTTAAGGAAGCAAATCAAAGACTCTATCGATTGATGATTGGAAACCTACTCTATGTGATAATCTCAAGATCATATGTGATACAAGTAGTTGGATAGGTTGTAAGATTTCAAGAAACACCGACGGAAACTCGTGTTATGGTAGTAAAGAGGATCTTCAGATATCTCAAAGGAACAACATAGTTTGGATTGTGGTATTCGAAAGGGAATGAGTTGACTATGGTCTCCTACATAGACGTAGATTGGGAAGGAAGCATTTATGATAGAAGAAGTACTAGTGGGGTATCCTTCTACTTGGGTGATTTTTTGGTATCTTGGTTAAGTAAGAAACAATCCTCGGTATTCTTTTCTACGATAGAAGCATAATATATTGCAACAAAAACATGTTGTACTCAAGTTCTCTATATGAAGAAAGCCCTACAAGACATACAAGTAAAATGCGATGAGCCTGTTTCAATATTCTATGACAATACCAGTGCTATAAATATCTCCAAAAACCCAGTGATGAATTCCAAGATCAAGCATATTCCTATCAAGTTCCACTTTCTATAGGAACAAGTCAAAGAAAATAATATCAAGTCGGAGTACATTGGGACAAAAGAACAGATTTCATATATCTTCACCAAACCTCTCCCAAGGGAGACCTTTGATTATCTTCAACATAAACTGGGAGTAGTTTTTGCCCCACAATGATCTACATGACCTTCTACAAAGAAAACATGGAGAGAAAAATTGTGAGGGGGAGTTACCCTTTGCCATTGATGTCAAAGGGTGAGAGAAAGATCAGAAGCATGAATATAGGGGGAATTATTGAAGATAGGGGGATAATGGGTAACAAGGAGAATATGAGTGTTTCCGTCAATGCCAAAGGGGGAGATTGTTGGAAAATTGGTTGTCATTGATGTCAACTCTAGAAGAAGTCCAAAAGCCTCTAAGAGTTATGGGTGTATTTGAAGAAGTCTCCAGAGTGGTCCTCTTATGGTGTAGCTTTAAGCATGGCACTCATAGGAGGACGCTTTGAATAAGTCTACAAGAAGACCCAAAAATATGGTTAAGTGGTTAAGAAGCCCCAGAGGCGTGGTCATGAATCCCAAAGTTAATTGAAGAAAAAGAACATGAAGGAAATTGGAAATTCATTCAAAACCATCATAGATTGATAGTCCTTGTCATGTTGTTTCCAACGACAGGTGTCACACCATGAGGTTACTCATGATTGAGAAGTTATGCCCTCTTAAAGATGAAGCCACAAAGTATGGTCATGAAGCCCCAAATCTAAGGTCAAAGTAGTTACAAATTGGACCTAAATTCAAGTAAAGGATACATTTTGTTGCAAAAACGAAATCACAGGTCGGCTCAAAGATCAAGTAAAGAAGTTACTTGGAAGGGTATAAATACACATCAAGAAACTCTCATTCAATCACCAAGCAAGGATGTTATTTTTTAGTGAAAGTGAAGTAGCATAGTTGTACGAAGGAGGGAGTGCTCAGAGCTGCAAATTGGAGAAGGGTTTTTAGAAAATCCTGTTTGAGAATACCCTTGCGGTTCAAGTATAGGTTGTCTCGTGAGGCCCCCGCTGGTTTTCCCAGTATCATCATGCAAGGCCCTTCCTGTTGCCCGGTCTAGTCCAACGAGGCCGAGGAAAAGTTTGAAGAAGGTGCCATTCTCTTGATTTTGAAGTTAAGGAAGGTGTGATGATCAGTGATCTCATGCACCAGGTTTTCAAATGTTGAAAGGTATGTCTTTATGTATGTTTTGAGGGTTATATATTGATAATTTGGGCATATGCTTGAGGCATATCTTGGAGGTATTGGCACATGGTCGAGGTGCATCTTGGATATTTTTACACATGTTTAAGGAACATTTTGAGTATATGACTTAAGGAATGGTATATTATTTGAGGCACATCTTAGATGTCTTGGCACATTGTTTGAAGCATATCATGGTGATTTTGAGCACATGACTTGGAGGATATTCTTGGAGATCTTGGCATGATTTTTATGTGGTTGTATTAGTTTTGATGATGATGATATATCAGTATCAATGAGTGCAATAGTTACAAGTTGATTATCTTATTTATATTCAAGGGAGGAAGGAATGGGAAAGGAAAGGGAGTTGTAGCTTCCTTTAGGTTGAAGCCTGTAAACTAGGGGGTTGGAGTCTCCTTCCAGTTGGAGCTAGAGAATCTAAGGAGTTGTAGCTTCCTTTAGGTTGGATCCTGTAAACAAGGGGTTTGTGCCTCCTTCCAGTTGGTGATGGAAAATTTTGGAAGTTGGTGCTTCCTATGAATGTAATCTTTTGATATATATAATAAAGCATTTTGTGGTTTTCTCCCATTTGGGTTTCCACGTAAAATTATTGTGTACTGTGTATTTGTGGTTATATGTTTATGGTATATTCAATGCAATCATAAGTGATAAATTGTTGCTATCTTAAATTCTTTCATATT